>JAFELO010001116.1:285435-301311 GCA_017140195.1 Eumaeus atala
TCAAAACTTATTTTCCTTTATATAAGGAAAATAAGTTTTGAATTTGGAACTGATAGTTTCTATTAAGGGCATTATAACAAAGGTTGAAATTCTAGTGTCATTGCTACTGAACTTATTTAGGAAGGTGAGAAAAAAGATGAAAAATTTAGAAATATTTCCATTATAGGTGTTCCGATTGCTCCGATCCCTAAGACCCTTGAGGGTTATCAACAGGGCGCCGGGACTGAAGCTCGTGGTGCAGACCCTGCTGTCCTCGTTACGACCCATCGGCAATATCGTGCTCATCTGTTGCACGTTCTTTATAATTTTCGGCATTTTGGGAGTACAGGTAAGTGAATCTGATTATTATGTTAATGGTAAAATAATTCATATTTAAAATAACTACATAATTTGATCTGATCAATTAATACATTTGTTATTACAATAAAACTACTTTTACGGATTTTATCGCGGTTCATTAAATTATTTATCTAGCCCGACGTTTCAAAAGCTTTACAGCAACCATGGTCACGGGTGGACTGTCTTAAGTTTACGCGAATGTTACTTATTACAATAAAACTACTTTTACAGATTTTATCGCGGTTTATTAAATTATTTATGTAGCCCGACGTTTCAGAAGCTTTACAGCAACCATGGTCACAGGTGGACTGTTACTATACATAACTAGTACCTTTGCTCTTTACTCCAAATGGAAAATTAGAATTTTGCACTTTTTTACAATTTCACTAATATTTTAATGAATCATGGAGAATGGTTGATTAACATAAAATTGTCTTCTAGTTTGAACATTATTCAGTGATAGACGTGTGCGGTACACAGTTGTGATAATATTTTAATTTATGAAAAGAACAAAGTATTATAGACCTAATTATGCCATAACCCAAATTCAGAATCAAAATATAATAATATCTGATCTAACTCTCATTGTAACACTTTTAGCTATTCAAAGGAGCGTTTTTCTACTGTGAAGGTGCGAATATAAAAAGCGTGAAAAACAAATCTGATTGCTTGGCGATTCACGGTAATGTGTGGGTGAACAGGAAATACAATTTCGATGATTTGGGAAAAGCTTTGATGTCCCTTTTCGTGTTGAGCTCCAGGGATGGGTGGGTGAACATTATGTACACGGGGTTAGACGCCGTCGGCGTGGATCAACAGGTAAACTCAATTTGTTCAAATGTTAATTTTACATTTCTGAGTGTCAGTATTTTCATTTTCAACTAATTGATGGATTTGCAAGTGTGTGTGTCTGTGTGTGTGTGTGTTCGTGTGTGTGTGTGAGTGTACGAGTGTACGAGTGTACGAGTGTACGAGTGTACGAGTGTACGAGAGTACGAGAGTACGAGTGTACGAGTGTACGAGAGTACGAGAGTACGAGAGTACGAGAGTACGAGTGAGTGAGTGAGTGAGTGAGTGAGTGAGTATGTGTGTGTGTGTGTGTGTGTGTGTTTGTGTGTCTGTATGTATATGTGTGTGTGTGTGTGTGTGTGTGTGTGTGTGTGTGTGTGTGTGTGTGTGTGTGTGTGTGTGAATGAATGAACGAGCTTAAAGTGTATGTAAAGGTGTGTGCATTAGAATTAAGTTCCTTAATTGACTGGATAAAGAATGTAATTATGTTCTTATTTCTACTATTATAGTAAATATTTTTATACTACAGGGAGCAGTAAGCGAGCAGTCGGAGCGTTTAGATGACTACAGATGCCCATAAACATCTGCATAATTGTATCTGTACACAACTGCATAATCTGTGGCGCATGGCTAATAACTTTAAAGCTGAACTTTGCACAAATCCACTTCGATCTCAGTATCGAAACATGATGAAATTTGACACATGTTTTTAGACGTAGTCATAACATTATTTTAATCATGAAATGCTTCACACTTTATAGAGGTCAAATTTATATGCAGCGAAAGCTATAATTGAATTTGTTATGCCTTATAAGACGGCGAATGGTTGTTATGGATTTCTCAACAGCCAATAGTCAACTACTCGGAGTGGCGACTTCTCTACTTCATAGCGTTTATCCTCCTCGTGGGCTTTTTCGTGCTGAACATGTTCGTGGGTGTGGTAGTGGAGAACTTCCACCGGTGCCGAGAGGAACAGGAGAAGGAGGAGCGAGTTAGGCGCGCAGCCAAGAGAGCGCTGCAGATGGAGAAGAAAAGGAGAAGTGAGTGATGTTACGACGACATTTAGAACTTTATTCTACCATAGAATACTACGAGAAACTTTTATAGTGTGAAAAAGTGGAGACAAATTAGTTACCATATCGTCATCGTCGTCATCAGCCGGACGACGTCCACTGGTGGACAAAGGCCTCCCACAGTCACGAGTCACATACCACATAGTCATTCGATGTAGAAACGGAGCGGCGGCCCCGCACCGGAAGACGGAGTGTTGGACGGCCGCCTACCCGGTGGACTGCTGGATGCAAGTGGCTCGTGACCGTGACCACCCGTGCTCTGTGGGGGAGGCCTATGTCCAGCAATGGACGTCGTCCAGCTGATGATGATAATAGAAACGAAATAAGGCTGGGCAGAAGAAGTTAACATGACATCTATATCGAAGTCTGCTAGTAGTGTTATAAATACGATAGATGTATAGGTGTTTGTTACTTTTTCACGTAAAATCTACTAATCAGGTTTGGCACAGATATAGATAACAATTAGAAATCACATAAACATAATTTTGTTGTCATGAAAATAACGTACGTGGGTGAAACCGTTGGGTACAGCTTCTAAAAGTTATGCCTAAATGCAACCTTATTTATATCAAATTATACCAAGCAATACCAACATAGCCAAAACTAGCCGCATCCAACTTGACCTGGCTTGTCCACACATATTATTTCGAACTTACACAACATAGGCTTAATAGAGACATAATGTTTCAGAAATGCACCAAAGGCCGTATTACGCCGATTACGGCCAATACCGATTATTTGTACATAATGTCGTCACATCTAAGTACTTTGACCTGGCCATCGCTGGAGTCATCGGCCTGAACGTTGTCACCATGGCCATAGAATACTACAGAATGCCACCGGCCCTCCAATATGCGCTGAAGATATTCAACTATTTCTTTACCGCGGTATTTATTCTAGAAGCTGCAATGAAACTAGTCGCTCTGGGCTTTAAAATTTACTTGAAAGACAAATGGAATCAACTAGATGTAATTATAGTTATACTATCCATAGTAGGCATAGTACTAGAGGAACTAGAAACGAACATAATACCAATTAATCCAACGATAATGAGGGTTATGCGAGTTTTGAGGATCGCGAGGGTTCTGAAATTGCTCAAGATGGCGAAGGGTATAAGGGCATTGTTAGACACAGTAATGCAGGCGCTGCCGCAAGTTGGGAACTTGGGATTGCTGTTTTTTCTCCTTTTCTTCATATTCGCTGCGTTGGGCGTGGAGCTTTTTGGGAGACTGGAATGTTCAGATGAGATTCCGTGTCAAGGTATATCTTCTCTTAAATTTAAACACTATCTTTCTGACCTATTACCTATTATATTATTTATTTAACACAACCATGACGATTCTCTTCAACAATGAAACTCAAAGAATTTGTCTCAACATATTACGAAGATTAGCATTTTAATTTAAGTCTGTACTATTATCCTGAATTCCATAAATTATAATCAATGAAGTCGCAATGCTAATTTTATAATTTTATATTTCCATATGTTATATATGTTGTAGATTAATCATTTTTTTCGTTTGTAGGCCTTGGCGAGCATGCACATTTTGCGAACTTTGGCATGGCGTTCCTCACTCTGTTCCGTGTGGCCACCGGAGACAATTGGAACGGAATCATGAAGGACACGCTCCGCGAAGACTGTGATAGTTCCGTGGACTGCGTCAGAAACTGCTGTGTCTCAACAATTATTGCGCCAATATTTTTCGTTGTCTTCGTCCTGATGGCGCAGTTCGTGCTTGTGAATGTTGTTGTGGCTGTGAGTGTGACCGAAATTAAAATTTTATCATTATTATTACTGGGTAGCCGTTTAATTACGTAAATTTCATATACTTACTTATTTATATACTTTCTTTCGTTTTTTTATATATTAAACATTACGACTTAATCTTTACTCCTGACTGATTATAAAGTTCCTTCGTAAAGCCAGATCTATTGAACTTGAAGTTTAATTCATTCAAATTCAATAAGGAACACGATGAAAGGAAATATTTATAGTTACAATGTTTTGATTTTTATTTATCTATACTATTATTCTACGAGCTACATAATTACGAACTACATACTAGGTCTCATTTGAGTACAACAATAATAATTAGAAGACTTAAATTTCGATTTTTTAAGTAGTGTTGAAATATAAAAGTGTCATTTTGCAGGTATTGATGAAGCATTTAGAAGAATCACACAAACAAATGGAAGATGAAAACGATATGGACGTAGAACTTGAGAGAGAATTAGAGCGTGAAGCAGATGATGAAGAGGACAGAGCTCTATGTCACGCTTTGGAACAATGCGTTACGCCTCCGAGACCTTTGAACAAGGTTCCATCACTACCAGCAAATTTCACTTACAGTGAACCAAAGCAACAAATTATACTGTCTCCAGCACGCCGAAGACGCACACTACATTCGCACCATGCTTTATTACCAGCTGCGCTCTTACCTAGAAGAGCATCACTTTCACCCCACGCGTTTGTACGCCGACGACAAGACTCATGCTCAGACACAAGGAGCGCGCTATACGAAGAAGACGCCCGTTTCATTGATGCGGACGATATCGACGATTTAGAACCAGGAAGTCCTCCAAGACGCGATTCCTTTACTCAGAACCGTCGACAACGTGCTGACAAAAGGAACTCGCTTCGAGGTGAGGAAGCCAGGCTTCTTCGGCCCCGTCCGATGCTTTTAGCCGTACCAACTACTCGACAAAGTATCAAGTACGGCATTAACAAAAGAAGATCATCTACAGAATCCGCTGCAACAAGTGAAGCCAGTCATATGTCTCAGCGGTCCCAACTATCTCCTGATGTTATTGAAAAGCCGATAACCGAGGAGGAGAAAATAAGAATTGTGATAGCAGAAAGACGAAAGGTCGATGCGACGAAACCAGAAGCTGAGGATGTCGTGGAAATGTCAGAACGCGGATCCTAGTCCAGGCCAGGCCGGCCGCAACTGCATCACGAGGTTTACATCTAGACTTCATTATGAAGTTCAGATATAGACAAGTCCTCCCTATCTCCTAAAGTGGAACGTAAGAATGTGGTAGTGGTTGCATAACAGCAAATTAATCTGACGAGTGCGTTTTGATTAACTTCTGATATTTAGTCAGATTTTGTTGTGTTGTCTTATTTTTTCAACCGGAAGTTTTATAATAATGCGTTCTCTCTTCTCCACATACCCTCAAACTGAATTTCCCGACCGCGGCCGGTTCGATTGCAAAAGACTTAAATGAATTTATCGTTTAATTGATAATTAGTTAGTTCTTAGTACTAGTCAATTTGTGGTAGTGTAATTTTCTACGAGTGCAAAAATTTTCTTCGAAACTTTGTTTAGTTATTAGTACGGTGCTTATTGTAATATAAGACCTCAACGAAAAGTGAACTCTAGTGTACAATTTTATTGATGTGTGTAGTGTTTTTTTGCGTCAAGTCGAACTTAGATTTAATTTGTTTTAAATAAAAGGTTTCGAATCATTGAAGTTATATATATTATGGACGATTTGAGCCCATATGTTGCTGTAGCCAAATATTTGGATTATTCTCTGGCAGATAACTATTTTTATTTAAGGACTGTTTAAAGCTGTAGACGAGTTTAGGTTATATATAAAAGATATCGACAGAAGCAACAGTTCGTTCTAAGCATTGATTTCTCCTAAGATAAAAAAATAAATATTTTCTCATATAAAGTCAATCTATTTTCATACAAAATCGAATGTTAATTAGACTTTGTAAATAGCAATGCGCACATTAGAACTAGGTGACTTTCGAGATGAGTAAAATTTGAGGTTAAGAAATTAAAAAAAAACAGCAATAATTTCTTCCCCTTTGTTCAAAATCAAATAAAAGTTATTATATACTGATTCCTTTGCAACATAGAACCAAAAAAATATGTTTCATGATTTATTACACTATAATTTTCTTTACCTTTGAATTTATTTTCTTATTTTTATGCAGTTATTTTTACTACTTATTATTGTGATATGCTGAATGTATGAACCAAATGTCACATAATTTACTCTTCTCGAAGTAGGAAGTCTTTCTAGATATTTCTAATTGTGGACATTTATGTTTTAATCATTGACAACGTATGTTCCAATTAAGGAACTTTGGGCCGATTTCACAAGTCACTACTAGAATGTGAGCCTAATACGAGTCCAAGTAGCAAGTATGCTACAAATTTCGGTTTCACATGTTTCAGTTAGATGTAATTAATATAGTATTTATGTTAAGAGATAAGTGCTGACTTGATACTTGATTAGTAACGTGTGAAATATCGGTCCAAACATGTGTAAAGATATTCCTATCATTTGTTTCCTCAATTCATAAACATGTGTTTCGACAAAGTTGTTAGTTAAGCTATTAAAAAAGTTACAAGCTCTTGTATCTGTGCCAAAATTTACATTTCATTTATCTACACTACGTCTATAATTTATCCTCCCTTACACAATTATAAAACATTTACCATCACACAATATGTGAATGTTTTGTAGTATGTTTGTATGTTTACTCAATCACGCAAACATGGCTGAATGGAATAGTACAAAAGTTGGCCAAGGTAGTCTTCGGAATAACAAAAAATCTTCTAACCTGATTGAATGCTGTGGATGAATTGGCGTCGATTATGACGTCATAGTAGCGACGCGAACGGATACCAGCTAGTTTTGTGTGATTTAATCATAAGGAGGTGTATTATAAGGGAAGTCAGCAATAAATTTTATACTTCGACTGTGCCTTTCCTATTTCTAATGTATTAGCTCGTGAAGTCTACTGATTCACTTGGTGTATATTGAGAGCGTAGCTATTGAGAGTAGATCAGTGTAAAGATATTTATATAGCAAGTCTATTGTAATTAGTACATTAAATTTTCATCTTGAATATATCTTTTTATTATCATCATCATCAGCCTCTTCTTTTTTAAGCCAAACAGCAAGAATGGATAAAATTCGTAAACTATTGAATCGAAAACTATTGTAGCCCATTTGTTTAATTTCATGACTTCGAAAGACTTTTACACGCAAAACTATATTTCATTAGTGTTTGCGTGAAGGTAGTAAAAGTAAGGGCGATTGTTTTAAATTACAAATTTTAATATTAATCATCATCCGGACGACGTCCTCTGCTGGACATACGCCTCGCCCACAGAGCGCAACACCACCTTAACCAAGTCGCCAGTCCATCGGGTAGGAGATCGGCCCACGCTCCACCTGCTTCTTAATTCAAATGTTAATTTGAAATATAACAATATATTACATGAGTACATAAGTACAAGCGCACGTATTTTTTTTTTTTTTTTTGCTACACACTTTTACTTTACACTAACAAGAAAAAGTGTAGTGTAATTCAGCGTTCAACACACATATTTGTAGTCTTGGCTGATAATGACGATAATATAAATATTAACTGAGCTTAGAATCACAAGCTTTCATTATGTCCAAAGCTCGTTAGGATAAAACACATCGGTCATTCACGGACATCAGCGACAAATACAAGTCAAAGACAGATTCCGGCTCGGTCATTTCTATCACATACCAACCAAAAGTACTACAAGTACTTAAACTGTTACACCGTTTGTACACACTCTTTTTTTTTGTGTAGACACGGCGGCAGTACTAGCAGAAAAGAAGCCTGAACAAAGCGTGTTATGTACAACAGGCCGTAAGGTCTTGTTAATGTAACTAATGTAATTATAAATTAAGAGAGATGACTTTATAAAGCCGGCGATAGTCAATTATCTTTCTCTTTGCTCGATATTCATGTATTATATCTGTAGCTTTTGAATATATTTATTTACAAGAAACGCGAAAGTTCCTAAGTGAATGTAATTCGTTTTAATCGTCAATACAAATTGAAGGAGTCGTGTGAGAATAACCCAGCAACTTTATCTATTTTAATTTAATATCATGATCACAAACTTTAAGGGCTCTAATAACTAATTGTACTTCATAACATTATCTGTACATGTTAAATCAAATGTGAACTTAAACGTACTGCTTTAGTGTAAATGCACTATTATGACTTAATAACATGTAAGTAATGTAAGTGGCGGTTTCAAAGGTTCCTGTTAAAAGTTATTAATACGAAACATTTTTGTGAGAGTTAAGTATCGAATAGCTATTTGACACTTCAACAGTAACCTGTATAGCCGGTCCAAAGTAGGTTCTGATTGATGGTTTCCCCTTGTGGTACATGGCATATGGCTGGGTTCTTTAGACTTAAATGATTACAAATGTTGTTCGACCTCTCTGCAATATGGAACTCTGGAAATTGTACTATGTTCTATAGCGATACAATTTTAAAAATCACAGCTCACATTCAGAAATGTTCCATGAACCTGGTCAAGCAAGTTCTTATATTAAAACAGGTACCTATTAGCAAGGTAAATATTATATACACAATCTTCGTTTTATATTTTTAATACAAAATGCGTACAGTTTACTGTATTTACAAAAAATTGACGCTTGAAACGAATTCTTACCTTTAGGCACCCTCCAGGTGGACAATCGTAACACATTCCCAAACTGTCAAACTTCATTTCAATCATTGCATTCAATGTTATATCCTAAACGATCAATGAGATTGCCCAATTCAATTGATTTTCGGGCGGATCTGGTTGAGTAAATTTGCCGTTAAGGCAGACCCAGAGTACATTTTGCTTACCTAAGTAGGTAAAAAGATGTCCAACACCTGGCGAGTCATTACTATAATTTGTTTAATCATGGTATACAAGAAGTGTTTACACTCACTGGCACTGACGAATTTCTACTGTCTATCCTTCACACAATGTCTTCCATCAGCTGCTTAATCAGGTGTTGTAAACATTTTTCTATTTGAGTAATGTAATTAGTCCCTGTAATTATAGTAATTTTGTGTTAGATGGTGTAAAAATATAAATGAATTGATTAAACGGAATTTTAAATGTAATAAATTTAGTATTTTCGTGATAAAAGCAAATTTCGTGATAATTGTTTTTTCGGTACTGACTGTATATTTTAAGTGGTATGAACAATATTTATTAGTTGTATACACCTGTTATACTTCGCTGGTGTTCTGTCAAGTTACGAAAGTTACGAAAATGTTAGGTTGAAAAATAAATCCAAAATCATAATTGTCTTTTAATTTTGTTGTTTCCAAAACAAAAATCCAGTCGGTACCTGATTCCCATAAAATCCCCAAATCACATACCTTACGGGATGGGCTTGACAGCTGTCATTTTATGGCAGTATTGATTGAGATATTCCCACCAGCAATGGCATCGTGAAATAGCCTGTCCGTCGGTTTTCTTGCAAATTGTATCTGACGTGTCATTTCATACTGGGATTATGTATTTACCTCACCGTAGTACGCTTGCAGATCACGTGTAAATATTATAATAGATGCATGAAATTCAATAACCTATGTATTGGTTTTTTTATGGAATAAGAATCCGAGCCTCTTTATGACTACCGACGACTGTTCACCAGGTAGGTAGATGATATCCGTGCAGTAGCCGGTCCGGGATGGATGCGAGTAGCAGGAGGTCCGCGGTCTTAGCTTTCATTGAGAGAGCAGTGGACCGGTAAGAGCTGATAATGATGATGATAATGATAATACAAAATTGCTAACATCTGCCACAATGAGAGTAGTATAGAAAAAATCCTAAAAGCAAATAGCCGAAGTGGAGTTAAATAACACTTTATTACGTCGCTTGTTAAAGCGCTTGTAATGTTATTAGCATAATTTCTCAAAGTGTACCATAACGGTTTTCTTATCGCGCCGAACATAATGCTATTACATTTTATGTAACACCAGACAATCTTATTCGGAATGTTAGCGACAATTCAAAACATTTGTTGCGTAATGTAACCCTCTAATGAGAGTGGGTTATTTTATTAATGTTCCATTTGATTGTAAAAATTAATTTCGTCCGAATTGCATTGTGAGGGCTAGGTTTTTTCAAGTGTTTATTTATTTATTTCAGTAACTAGCGTCATCCCTGTAGTTGGTGGTGAAAATGGCATTGCCTTCTCGATGAATTTTAATATAATTAATCATAAAATAACTTTTCGATTCGCGCGTTCAAAGGAATAAACTCTTCAGCTTTATATTATTAACATAGAGTAGTTTAGATACAATACTAAGGTATGCCGTTTGCTTTTATGTGTGAAAGTATATTTTAAACTATTTCAACCACTTAAATCATTTATTCCCACCACTTAAATTATTTGATACTTAAATCATTATACATCAAAGAATAAAAAATACAATTAACAAAAAAAAACATACTCAGTGTCCGCTGTGCCGTTGGTACAACACAGCACTGGTTTTCAGTACCACGGTTTGTTCAAATACGGTTCATATTCTGCTTAACATTGGAGACGTTAATCAATTATGTGGCTACAAAGTTATTTACGCTTCTTTTTGTAATTTTAATAAATATTTTTTGGTATGTGACTTTATCTGGGATCGTGACATTTTATGGTATCTGTTTAATAAATGGGTTATTTTGTTTTGTTTATATTTAATTGTGATGTCTCGGTGAGTACAATAGGTTTTTATGTGAAATTTCAGAGAGTAAAAAAAGTATATTTAATTTACACATGTTCTAATCGAACCTTTAAAAGATACAAGATAAAACAAGGAAATACACAATATTTTAGTTAAGGAGGAGCAGTAATAGAAATGTCACGAAGTCCCCTCTAAGTAGTCCCCCATCCAAGTCCACTCGTAACATTAATTTGTCCAGTGTTTGTGCGCGGCGCCGCCCCGCCGATGCCTTGCTTTCCCTGACCCAAATACATATTTCGCTTTTTTATTCTTCGTAAAAACGCGCTTTATCTCCTGAGCCGTAAAAAGTAACTCGAACTGGTCCAAATTTAAATTTATAAATAGCCTAATGTTGCTGACACAAATCTTGTCCTTACAGAAAATGATAATTAAAGTATGAGGATGATAATTTTAGTAAGAGATTGTATCATACTGCATTGCAGCGAAATTGGGCCGGTACGTAGTGGAGGTACCTGTCGATCACACAATGCCGGCGAAGAGTGACATCTTCGGGCGCGTGTCGTGCGGTTTGTAAGTAGCCGGTGGCCAACCGGGGAGGGGGGAGGAGACAAAGAGGACAAGGCATCAGCATAATTATTGTGCGGATGGTCAAAGGCGCCGGTAGTCTTAAAATGGCTCCAATTTCTCGTTTGACCCTTATATTATTAAAATAATTGTTATTTGCCGTTTGTGGGGCTTATAATAAAAGTTTTTTTGTAAGGCAGGCGTTCAGGTGGATTCTTTTGACATTAGCTACAATAAGTAAAGAACTTATGATAGCTACAATTAGCTACAATACGTCCTTTAATATTAGCTACAAATATTATAAATTCAGAAGTTCATAAAAAGTTTTGGTTGAAATTTTTATTGAAGATTTAATATGGAATGAAGCTGCCCCTAGCTACAATGCTACTTGGTATTGTGAGGCACGGAGTGCCTGGCTATCTCTTTGACAAGCTAGGGTGGGCAAGGGATGTCAACACCGTACACTTCGAGGCAGTTTTAAACATACTGCGTCACAAATTTGGAACAATCTTCCGCCACCATTCAGAAAAATTATATCGCACAAAATTTCAAGCACTAACATAAAAATTTCTTGATATTAACTCAACAACATGACGAATAACGATGCAACATCATTAATGTCACCGCTTCTGTGTGCAAAAGCTGTGTACCTACTAGAGAATAGTCTCAAAATTCATATTGTTGCATGTTTGTGTGTGTGCGTGTGTGTGTATGTGTATGCAATAAGAATTTATAACATTTTATGTTTTTGATTGTCGTACCTTGGACCACGTGTACGTGTAGATATACTATGTGTGTGCCACCAGCTGGCGACATGAACTACGAATGACAAAGAAGAAATACTGGTGGTACTGAAAATCGGTGTTAGGTTAGGTTAGGTTAGGTTAGGTAGTTAGGTTAGTTAGTGTTAGGGATTTCAGCCCCCCCCCCTGGAGGCTGCCGACGCGGCCTCCCCCCGCCGACGACGAATGGGGGTACGAAAGAGGCGCTATCTGCAGCGCCTTCAGTAGTGCCCCTGTGTTCCGTGTCGGGCCGGGATGGGAACCCGGTCCACTACCAATGACACGGCGTCGTGGGGACTGTCTTAGAGTAGCCGGACAGTCTCCGAGGAGGTGAAGTCTGGCCTTTTCGCCGAGGCCAGCCTGTCGCTGGAGGGGTCCTGTTGCCTGCAGATCCGGGACCCTCCACTTATAGCGGCTGATGGCTCCCGTAGGGGTTTAGTTGGTATTGCTACCCAATGGCCGAGTCCAACATAGGTCTGGGGGTCTACCCGGGCTCCCAGGTATCATGCGTAAATGCATTCCCCTTCGTCACCAAAAAAAAAAAAAAAAGGGATTTCAGCCCTAACCTAAGCCGAGGTCTCACCTTATTGCGAGACACGATGATTTGTATTTTAATTTGTTTTGATTTTTTTTTCTTATTACTTTGCTTTACAAAAGCTACTTTTCTTTTGTGTGTAAGTTTAATGTTCATGCTGTGTAGAGTGTTTGTACAAATAAATAGTTTTATTGAGATTATATTTAATAAAAGCGAAGCAACGTTAAGTAACGTAGAAGTGCTTTTGTCTAATTGTGTTGTTGTGAAAAAAATTACTCTTGATTTTTTTCTGATAAAACTGCGGGGCACAGCTGCTAGGAAATGTTAAAATTTATAACATCAACGGGATTCGAACACACGAACACGACAGTCGCCAATCTTTTGTTTTCGTGCCTATACTAATATTATAAAGTGGAGGAGACATTTCATTGTTCGTTATTTTGCATTGAGTAGACTTCGAAACTACAGGACTGATTTGAAAAGTTATTGTGCATTATGCAAAGGTGTAAAAAATAGCAATGAAAGTCTTTGTATAGCTGTAGAAGTTACTGATAACTAGCTGTCCCGTCATATGGTGTTCTGTCATAAATTGAATTTCTTTTTTTTTTACGTGTATCGACTAAACACATTATGGGACAACTGACGTTCAGCTTTGTACCTGTGTTCCAGCTAACTATCCAAATGTTAAAAACTGCCGCCGGCAGAGCTTCCCATAACTACAAGATACCATTCCCATAAATACAACAGATAGTGTTTATGGTGATGAAAATTTAACACAACTTACTAATTGTGTAAGATTTTCTGTATTGAAAAAAACATTTTCAATACATAAGTTGTGTGTTGCGTTTTAATACGCTGTATGAGGCGAAAACACTAACACTGTTTCTCGTTGGCGTGAGTGAGAGGTAGTGCCATGCTGCATCGCAGAATTAGGCCGGCATGAGGGAGGTCCTGTGTTGCATTATCGATGCACGTGTGTGCATATGCGGATGTCAATAGGCGTCGATAGTCACCAAATGTTCGTATATATGCTATAAAAAAAGATATGAAGTCTCTCGGCGGCGAGGCATTTTCTTTAAATGAACTTATGCATTGGCCGAGTAGGCTAAGGCATAAGTTGTACGTCTTTGGCACACTTAGCAGTGGTCTGTAGAGCGGGCGACAAAAAGCTAGGTTTACTCGAACCAGGTAACAGCAAATTGGGACATAAACTACTATTGACGACACATGTATATCGTTTGTATCAGTTAGAGTATTCCCTAAAACACAATGTCATGCTAATGATGTACCTGTAGTATGAAATTACCAAACTTCTTGGCTGTGGGTTTATTTCAATGACTACTTTTGTTTTATGTTGTTGTTGTTGTGCACAATGCTAGTCTATTAATTATTTTCTCAATGCAGTTGTCATTCCTTAATTACAGAGGAATCCGATCTCTCTGTCTTTACAATGTCTTATAGGAATATTCTTAATATTTTCTTTACTCAGGTTGGGGATTATGGTACACCGAAAAATTGGACATCGCATGAGTATTGACGTTCTTAGTCTACACACAAAAAAAAACAAAAAAATATATTCAGTGGTAAACCACTAATGAAAAATAATATTTTGTGACTTTAGTCACAAAATATTATTTTTCATTTTAACAAATCTCAACACGCCTACGAAATTGTCACCCGGATGTAAACAACACTTGCGTGGTTGCTATGGGTAGGTAAGTACAACACTACATCATCTGCATCATTATCATTATCAGCCCCTATATATCTCTCGTTCAATGAACGCCAAGACGGCCGACCTCCTGCTACTCACATCCATCTACAACACTACATACTTTACAACAAAACAGCCAGCAACGAGTGGCACATCACGGCAGCTCAGTGACCTCATAATTACACATGGCAAAATAATTTTTTTTTTTTTTTAGGACTAATTTGATAGTTTTGAAATATTCGTATATACCAGAACTGGCAGTGTTTTAAGTTTTCGTCGTATTATAATCCCCAATTATCAGCTCATATTCTGAATTCTCTCTATGAGTAATTTAAGAAAAATCACTGTGTATATTTCAATAGTCATTTCCGAAAATCGACATCCAATCTATATTCATTTTCATACATTACAAGAGCCACCTCAAGCACTAAAATAATAATACTCCTTAAAACGCTTCTTCTGTAAAAAAGTTTTACACCGAGCGCCTTCGCGCCTCGAGTGGTGAGGAAAGTTTATTCCTATTTCCTGGTTTCAAATGAACTCAATAAAATATACAGTACCCGCTATCCGCTCTCTCTGTGGATTGAACTAGGCAAAATTATCATTCGATTCTTGGTAAAACCGATTTGGATAAGATTATGTATTTCCACCCACATGTTCTTTAATCAAAGATAGATATAGAGTTGAGTACCTGTAAGGAGACGGAGTAGCTCCCAGTAAAGAAATAGCTTACAACAATATATTTTTTTCGTGTTAAACAATAAAAAAGAATTCTTGAAATACCTTACCTTTACAATTAAATATCCCGTGTTTTGGTCATTATAATCATCAGCGTGTTACCCAACTGCGTCAGAAGGAGGATAATGTTTTAGAAAGTATGTATGTAGATTTCCGTGCAGGGAACAAGCTATTATTAACAATATCTATGTATATGTTTAACAGACTGCACATGAATGTCAATATAAACTCTGATGAATTTAGATGCAGTAAATGTAATGTGTTACTTTTTGTGAAACTTCATTGCGAAACTGTTCAACTTAATTACAAGATAAATGTAGCAATCAAATAATAAAACTTCAAGCTCTTGCAACTATTTTATAGGTTACAAATGGAGTTAAAATAATTGTTGGAGTAGCGACTTAATACTATCTCCAAGTTTTAGTTGGCAGACTGACAAATCTTTACCGGGAGTAAACACGAGCGTCGGGAACATTCTTATAGAAAATGCACAAAGTCGAGAGTAAACCTTAAATAATAATAAGTAATTTGTTAAATGTGCTGTTCAAGTTTTGGTAGAAGATGTCTACAAGAATTCCCATTTAGTGTTAAAAGTAAGAAACTCTTTTCAACATTCTTTTTGTATGAAGAGAGAGGCTATTGTTTATAAATTCTGTTTTCGGTATAATGGACCAAACATGAGAAGCGCAACAATATCTAATTATAAAAGCATTTATTGTTTTCGTATATTTTCGTATATTTACGCCAATGCTATTCATTATGATGACTATTTAACGAATTTTATCGAGTTTCTTAAGATCTTCATGTGGAATGAGACAGAATCACCGAATGATGGAATGGATCGGAACCTTTTTGCTGTCCTG
>JAFELO010001116.1:313102-323524 GCA_017140195.1 Eumaeus atala
CGGGAAGTTCGTGGACCGATGTGGTCCGGCGAAAGGCACCGAAGAAGCCGGCGGCACCAGCGCCGCCGGTGAAGAAGATAAACACACCGGCGGCTTCTGCGCCGGCGGCGAAGAAGAAGGAGGTTTCACCGAAGCTGTCGCTCCCCCGCTCCTCGGCCGTAATAGTCAAGTTACGGCCGGAGGCAGTGACGAAGCCGGGTATTGGTCCGCTCCGGATTCGCCAATCGGCGACCGGGGCGCGACTCATAGAGCTGCCCGGCTCCACGAGCGGCGAGAAAGCGAATAATCTCGCCGCTCGCCTGCAGGAGGCGTTAAAGGAGGTGGCGGAGGTAAGCAGGCCCGAGAAGAAGGCGGATGTAAGACTCTCGGGCCTGAGTGACGCGGTCTCCGCAGAACGTCTTATGACTGCGGTGGCAAAGGAGGGGGGCTGCAACCCGGGCCAGGTCTCAGTGCGCAATTATTGTACGGGGCAGTTCGGCTCGGGCTCAACCCACATCGAGCTCCCGGCGACAGCGGCTAAGAAGCTGCTCAAGGCTGGGAGCATAACGGTGGGGTGGTGTCGCGTCACAGTCCACTTCCTGCAGGCGCGCCCCAGGCACTGCTACCGTTGCCTGGGGATGGGGCACGTGTCCAGTACGTGCCCCGGTGGCACTGACCGCAGCAATCTGTGCTACCGCTGCGGTCAGCCCGGCCACAAGGCCGGAGGGTGTTCGGCCTCCGCGCATTGCCCCATGACGTGGCACGCCGGCAGGCCGGCGGGCCACGTCATGGGGGGCATGTCCTGCAAGCCCCCGTCCAGCGCGGGAAAGTTCCCCCTATCTCTAAGAGGGGGAACCGTTCGGGGTCGGACGTAGAGATGGCCTAATATGCCACGCCATCTCAGCGTCCTCCAGGCGAACGTCAACCACTCCGCCGGGGCTCAGGATCTTTTCCTGCAGTCCATGGCGGAGTGGGCGATAGACGTCGCGATCGTAGCCGAGCCGTACGCCGTGCCCTCCAGTCCAAGCTGGGCTGGGGACACCGACGGCTCGGTGGCGATCGTGGGGCGGCCTGGAGCCCCCCCCCCCCCCTCGTAGTCAAAACGAGGGGCCGCGGGTACGTGGCGGCGATTCGGGGAGAAGTGGCGTACGTAGGGGTCTACTTCTCTCCGAACCGCAATCTGGCGGCCCTGGAACGGTTTCTCGAAGTTCTGGGGCCGCTGGTAGGGCAGCTAGCCCACGCCAAATCAATGCCAAGTCCACGGCATGGGGTAACCCGGTCACGAACCCGAAAGGGAGGGAGGTGGACAAGTGGGCGGTAGCTGCCGGACTGTCCCTCCTCAATACGGGGACAGTCCAGACGTGCATGCGCTGGTCGGGAGGTTCCGTGGTGGACGTCACTTTCGCCACGCCGGCCATCGCGCGCAGAGTGGAGGGGTGGAGGGTGGAAACGGAGGTGGAGACGCTCTCGGACCAACGCTATATAAGGTTCGAGATGTCTCCGACCTCCGTTCATCCAACGTCAACGTCGTCGTCGTCCAGGGGGAAGAGCCGGTTTCCGCGTTGGGCTCTCACTAGGCTCAACCGGGAACTGGCAGAGGAGGCCGCCATCGTCGGCCGTTGGAGTCTCCCGCCGCTGTCGGAGTTAGGGGTGGACGAGGCGGCTGGTCGGCACTGCGACGTGTTCAGTGCGGTGTGCAGAGCGGTCATGCCGCCCGCGAAGAGCCCCCCCCCCCCGGCGGCGGGCGCTCTACTGGTGGACGGCCGAATTGTCCGGCCTCCGGGCCGCCTGCAACGGGGCCAGGAGGCTGTACACCCGGAGCAGGCGGAGACGACCCCAGGACGTCGAAAGGGACGACAGGCTGCGCAGGATCTACGTGGAGAAGGTGAAGATCCTGCAGCAGGCCATTTGCCGAGCCAAGGAGGAGCCAAGGAGGAGCCTGGAGCTCGTAAGGGATCTCGAGAGGGATCCCTGGGGCCGACCGTACAAATGGGCGCTGAACAAGCTCCACGCCTCGTCGGCCCCCATCACGGAGACGCTCCAGCCGGACCAACTGGGGAGGATCGTCGGGGAATTGTTCCCCGACACACCCGTGGGCTTCACGCCCCCCAGGATGGCTCGGCAGACGTCGGACGAGGAGGAGGGTGTTCCGCCACCCGTCACGGAGGCTGAAATGGAGGCGATTCTGACTCGCCTCCAGAGTAAGAAGAGGGCACCGGGTCCAGACGGGGTGCACGGGAGAGTGCTGGCGATATCTCTCGTGCACCTCGGGGATAGCCTCCAGGAAACGTTTGACCGCTGCCTGCGGTCTGGTCAGTTCCCGGGGGCATGGAAGGAGGGTCGGCTCTGCCTACTTCCAAAGGCAGGGCGGCCCATGGACTCGGCTTCGGCGGTTCGACCGGTGGTGCTACTGAACGAGACCGGGAAGTTCCCGTCTCGTTCAGCATCTGGAGGAGGGCGCGGAACCCGGACTCTCAGAGTCGCAGTTCGGGTTCCGAGCACGCCGGTCGACCATCGATACCCTCAAGCGCCTGCGGGCAGTGACGGGTGAGGCGGAACGCAGGGGGGAGGTGGTGGTCGCGGTGTCGTTGGACATCGCGAACGCTTTCAATAGCCTCCCGCACAGCGTGATACGGGAGGCACTGAAATTCTTCAGGATGCCTCCCTATCTCGTGAGGCTGTTGGAGGCGTATCTCTCCGATCGCAGAGTGGCTCTCGAGAACCGGTTGGGTTCCGTGGAGTGGCGGCGAGTCGGGCGCGGCGTCCCGCAGGGTTCCGTTCTTGGACCGATCCTGTGGGACGTCGGCTACGACTGGGTCCTGCGAGGCCGTCTCCTCCCCGGGATGGGTGTCATCTGCTACGCGGATGATACCCTCGTCTATGCCCAGGGACGAGACTATAAGGAGGCGGCGCGGCTGGCCGAGGTCGGCGTTGACCTCGTGATCAGCCGCATAGAGAGGTTAGGGCTTCGGGTCAGACTAGACCGGCCGCAGAGGCCCCCGCCGGGGGCCGCTCTACAGATCGGAGAGGAGAGGGTCAGGTTGAGCCCCCATATAAAATATCTGGGGCTCATCCTTGACGGAGGGTGGACCTTCGGCCTACACTTCGCTATGGTGGGACCGAAGGTCGTGAAGGCGGCGAGTGCGCTGGGCAGACTCCTCCCGAACCTCGGAGGACCCAGCGCCGCCTGCAGGCAGCTGTACTCCGGTGTCTGTCGGAGTATGGCGACGTACGGTGCCCCGGTTTGGGCGGATCGTCTCACTGCGAGGAATAAGGCCCATCTGCGCTCTGCGCAGAGGGTCGTCGCAGTGAGGTCGATCCGGGGGTACCGTACGGTATCGTGGGCTGCAGCGGCAGCCCTGGCCGGCGATGCCCCGCGGGAGCTCGTGGCGGTGGTTCTTGCCGAGAGCTGCTCCTATGTCTCGGATAGGAGGGCTCTCGGCCTGAACCCCACGCGTGACGAGATCCTACGGATTCGCCGGCTAGGGCATGTGGCGTTAATGCAGAGGTGGGGGAGGACCTGGCGCGGCAGCCGTACGGTAGAGAGTTAACGGCTGCCTTGCGCCCGGTCCTCGAGCGGTGGATGCGCCGTAGGCGCAAACCCCTCACCTTCCGTCTAACACAGGTGCTCACCGGGCATGGTTGCTTCGGTGAGTATCTGTGCAAGACGGCCCGCAGGGAGCCGACGACTCGATGTCACGATTGTGACGCGGCGGTGGACTCGGCCCAGCACACCCTCGAGGTGTGCCCGAGATGGGCGGCGCTGCGTCACGATCTGACATCAGTTGTCGGAGGGGTCTTGTCAAAGTTGAGCATCATCCTCGCGATGCTCGGCAGCGACGAGTCCTACAAGGCGATGGCTTCCTTCTGCGAGACTGTCATGTCCCAGAAGGAAGCCGACGAGCGGGTGAGAGAGGAGGCTGCCGACGCGGCCCCCCCCCCCCTCCGACGACGAATGGGGGTACGAAAGAGGCTATCTGCAGCGCCTTCAGTAGTGCCCCTGTGTTCCGTGTCGGGCCGGGATGGGAACCCGGTCCACTTCCAATGACACGCCGTCGTGGGGACTGTCTTAGAGTAGCCGGACAGTCTCCGAGGAGGTGAAGTCTGGCCTTTTCGCCGAGGCCAGCCTGTAGCTGGAGGGGTCCTGTTGCCTGCAGATCCGGGACCCTCCACTTATAGCGGCTGATGGCTCCCGTAGGGGTTTAGTTGGTATTGCTACCCAATGGCCGAGTCCAACATAGGTCTGGGGGTCTACCCGGGCTCCCAGGTATTATGCGTAAATGCATTCTCCTTCGTCACCAAAAAAAAAAAAAGTTCCTACATTGTGATACCTACTAATATTATAAATTTGAAAGTTTGTTTGTATGTTTGCTGAACTTTTATACAAAAACTATCAAATAGAATGGATTAAAAGTAGGAATAGATTACAATCTGAAATAATAAGAATTACTTTTCGAGATTACATCCCAAAAAAAATTTCCTTGGGACACATTTTTAGTGTGTTATAATGTGTCCCAAGGAATATTTTTTGTGTGTGAATGTGGCACACGTATAAAACCGCAGGTGTCTTTTTTTATAGAATAAGGGGCAAACGAGTAATCGGAGTCTTTTCATGATTACCGACGCCCATGAACATTCACATAATTACTATGTCCATCCGTTGCCCTCCTTCCATCCCCCTGTGAAACTGAAACGCGACACTGAAGATGTCACTTTACGATGGTATTATGTGAGCGAGAGGTACATCTCCGGGCGTACCGACCCAATTCCAATGCATGCGCATGACACTACATCGTCCTATGCGGCACGGCCACTACCCCTTCCTGAAATGTCGCACTGGGATTGTTTTAATCGCTGTATTTCATTACGCCACTTTCAAAAACAGGACCGTTTTATTTTGAACACACATTGAATACGGCTGAGCGAAATTGCGCCAGAAAGGGTTTGGCGTTATGCGATATTCAACAAAACTTTTTGAAATGAGTTATCCGCTTTTTGACACGTTTCAGTTCCTAACATTAACACTCGCGGCGTTGCTTGACATGACAACATCAATGGCGTCTATTGTAGAATCTGCAGATGATGGGCCCGTATTGCTCCTCAATATCATCCGCAATTGGAAGACCGCAGACTTGCAATACCTACTAGGCCCCTGCCTTCAGCCTCTATATTGGAGGGTCCTGGATCTGCAAGCAACCTGTACGAGGTAGTGCCATGCTGCATGGTCGGCATGACCAGGGAGGTACCTCTGGGCGGCTCTGCGATACCTGCGTAAAGTGATAACTTCGCGTCGCGTTTCGTGCGGTTTGTGAATACCCGGTACTCCAACGGAAGGGAGGAAGAAAGGAGGACGACGCACTTGCATATTTATTATGTGGATGCTTATGCGCCTCGGTAACTATCAAAATAAAATGTATTTCTCGTTTTCCCCCCATAAAAGATTTAAAAATAAAACCAGATGGATTGACGCCTGTAATATTCACGTATCTTTCTTAAATCACATTTTGCCCCAATTTTAAAAAATTACAATAATGACTTATCTTTTACTTTGAAAGGACAAGCATAATATTACGGTTACTATTCAACAAACTCGACGTTTCAGATGCTTTACAGCAATCATTGTCACGGGTAGAGTGTGATGACAGATGACAGTTACATATAAAGCGTCCAAGGCGTCGAGCTAGTTAAATAATAAAGAGAACCGCAACAAACTCCGCAAAAGTAGTTTTATTGCAATGAATAACATTCGCGTAATCTGAAAACAACGCCATGTTATCCTTATAAATACGTAATACTTTTTTTATCTCTCTAATTCTCTGTTTATTTAGGGACCTTTATCACATGAGGTGATGACGACGGTCCCATCACAACCTAAACCTAATGTTACTCCACCACCAAAACAATTTCATGTTAACCTATAACTAAACAAGATCCTGCCTGCCGCCGACACTGAAATACTCAATATGCTTTGGAGACCGCCCACGTCGAAAGCTGGGAATCACATTATCCTAGTAATAGTCGTCTTTTGTTCTCGTTCCGGCCACATTCCACCAAAATATTATACACGTCCTCTATCGTCCCGCACAATTAGGGGACGGAATCCTGTTCATGAGGTAACCAATTACTTATTTAACCAAACTTAGTTAATGTGACATGCCGATGGCATGGATTTACTTATACTTGTGAGTATTACTTATAAGTGTAAGTGACAAAATGCAAGGCAGCCGAATTGGGCCGGCACAAGAGGTGCACGAGACGGCCGTCAAGTAATAGCTGTGTTGTCGCGCTTCGTGCGGTTTGTGAGTAAGTGGTCCAATGTAGGGTGGGAGGAAAGGAGGGTAATGTGTGATACATGTGCGGATGTCTATGGACGTCCGTAGGCGTCAAAAGGCTGAGGTTGCTATGCTATAAAAAGTATATATACGACCCCTATATTTCCTGTTCCGGGACTATAATCAGGTAATTCCGGGAATATAAACGCTAAGTGTTTTGACCCGACACTTGTTTCCCTACGTCTACGTGGTCGCGGAACAAAGAGGTGCCGTACAAAGTACTTGAGCTTGTCCCTTGCGTCTTTTAACATTATTTCCACGCCACTTGACACAAGGCGTCATCTTTTTGGACACTACTTTTATTTCTTACCGGACTTTCTTTTGTTTTGCGAATGAGGTTTAAAACGAGATGTATGGATAAATGCTTTTTTTTTCTTTCATGTAGAAACTCATGCTTATTTATTAATAATTACATCATTATCATACCAGTTTTGCAGGGTTTTGAAAATAATAGTGACATTTTAAAAACAGTTTGTCAATATGCATCTAGCGGTAAAAGACTTTGCTATAAATTTATATCCTACGGAGTCCCGCACACTCCACGTCTCGTCTCCGTCACCCTCGCACACAAACATCGGTACCTCCAAACGGTATGCAAATGCGTTCCACTCCTTCTCCCAGTAGACATCCGCTAACAATGGACTGGAATGGATGGATTTTTTTAGAAACAGTTAGCCTACTAAAACGGAGAAATAAGGGTTGAACACTTTTACAAATTAAGCAGGTATAACGTTTAATATGATTTGTGCGTAATAAGATATTTGTAACACAATAATGAGTATAAGAACTAGAACAACTTTGCCCAGCATTAAATATACTTGTGTCGGCGTTCGCGAAGAGTAATAAAACTAGTGTTGCCGAGCCGCTACAAGCTTCTTTAGCAGCTTGCGGCTTAAGACTGAGATTAGCGACTGCGGTGAGTAAGCCTCTTACATATTAACCCTCTATAGTCTTTGGACTGCGACCGTTCTTACTCCAACTTTTCACTATCATTAATCTATATAACAACTGTCTATGTGTACATAGGTTTAAAAAACGAATACCTTTTGCAGTCATTTTGTACTTTAAAACATATGACAGTAGAACTATGATTTGTTCTAGAACATGCGACCCCCGGGACATGCCGTTCCATCTCGGCAGCAACAAGTGAAGCAAGACCTTTATATAACATCAACTAATTTATTTTAGTATAAAGTGCCTATGAGAATAACAGAGTGCTCACTTTAATGTTTTTAATTATTCACTTTTATAACATCCTGTGATATAAAATCTTTTTCTCATATCTGGAGAGCAAGAGAATTTTTTTCCGGAGGTCGTTGATTAAAAATTGTCTTACTTCACTGTTCCCGTCATATTTACTCATCCTTGAAGCACCTTTTAGCGGAAATTGTGCTATTAATCTAACTCCGCTTCACTAAAACAGATTTTTTGTCTCTTAATTTTATTTTTTCAAGTTTAGTCCTTAAAAATGATATATGGCGCGCGTATTAAAAATGTATTGGAAGTGAAATTATGTGTAGCGGCGATTGCGTGTAACACCAGCGAAACGCTGTAACTCTTTGCCATGCTTACATCTCTTGCGCACTTCGGAATCATGTACGTTCTTAAAGGGTGACCTCCCGTCGCATTTCGGAGGTGACAGAATACATTGTTTGTGGTAACAATGGAAACCTTAATTCATTGAGGATTATATTGTCTCCAAAGAGACACATTTTATATCTTAGATGACGGGAAGTATTATAAATTTTCATTTACACTACAATTTTGGAAAGCAGAGTAGTTTTAAAACCATCCGTGTAGACTTTAGTGTCGTCTCGTCGTTTACGTACTATCTTTGCTATCGTAGGAAATAGATCTGGATTAGCACGAACAAACAAGGAACTTTCATATCTGTATAGAGACGGAAGTGATAGAATTTTGTACTCAACGAATATTTGTTTGCAACTTTCAATAGTTCGTAACCTGAACATCGACCGTATACAACGTTTTTGCATTTTGAAAACGACTCCATTATCCGTTGAGTTTCCCCAAAATATGATTCTACATGGTAGGAGTGATACAACCATGCCTTGATAAGCCATAACTATAGCATCGATCATCAAGATCGATACAAGCCTCGAGAGAGCAAACGCACATCTACTTATTTTTTTACACAAATCATTAACATGCTGTTTCCAGTTTAGTTTGCAATCAACAATCAACCCTATAAATTTTGTTGCCTCAACTTTTTCTAGATAGATATCCTCATATTTTATTTGTAATGGCGGATTAGTCTGTCGTTGGCTAAAATGTACCATTTTAGTTTTATTTAAATTATTTTGAAATTGTTGTAGTCAAGCCATAGAATTCAACGTGTCAAATTTCAATCGATGTCAATGTGTCATTAATGTCATATTAATAATTATAAAAATTCTTACATGCTATTGTTTCTGTACTGTACTGTTTCTGCAGAAACTAGCAGCTAGATTATAATTGGGAATATACAGCTGTGTTCCAAGTCCTGCCTTCATAAAGTGTTCAGATATCCATATGACATCTACAAAATTATCGGATTCTGCCAAGCCATCATCTAAACGGGCTGATAAATATTCAGACTCATTTAATAAACCAGCAATATTTTGATGTATTACATTGAGTTTATTGGTCGCGAAAAAATAATTGTTATAATAAACTATTATCATGATAATTGTAATTATCTGTATTTAGATCAGTCTAATAATGAAAGTTATAATAAATGTAATTATTTAAGTCATTAAAAATAATGTGGTAGCCAGAGTCTTTTAGTGTTACCTTTTGTCTATTAAACATTTCATAATCACATTCAAAATTTTTATTAGACACTCAAAAGTACGCATACTCGTGGGTTAATAAATGAAAATAAAGCAAATTATTAAATTGCACCACTTACCAATTAGATACATTTGAATATCTTCCTAGTCTGTAAGTTGGGAGAGATATAATTATACAAATATAATACGAACATTTTGCAATATGTTCCTTATTTTTGTTACTAAATGAAAATAATTTTTGGTCATCGTGAAATCATTTTCACTTATAAAAATGTCGCAGAAGTCATTCGTAGGATAAATTACAACTTTTTTTACTAAAATTATCTAGCATGTGTAGCGAGGTGGACACATTCCACAATATTTATTAGTGTACAATATTGACATAGTTTATAATGACTGCTAAACGTTTCTTGTGCTATTTTCAATACATGATTTTCATTATTAGTACTAAATATGCATATTTTATTATATGGGGGTGAGTGTTAATCAAACGACTTCTTGGACATATTTTGTTTAACAGACTGAATGTCTTAGGTGCTACAGTACTTTATTTCTGAAAGGTTTTCTATGTTTAATCTCTTCTTCCTGTCGATTTCACTACATTTTGGATTTACTTTTTTAGTAGTATTAGTGGGTGTGGAACATATACGCATTAATTGAGTAATCTTATTTCCCTGCTCGGTCACTTTATTGTCTCGGCCATGTTATTTTTTTCTAGTCTTAAATTTTCATGGTTCATGGTGAGCACTTTCTAGTTGTATCCTTAGGTCTGCCACAGTCTGATGTAATTCATTGATTTCAGTGTCCTCGGAATCGATATTAAATAAACTATTTGTTGGCGATGTAAGTGGTTTTGTACTATTCGATTTTTATTTCTGATAGTGATACTGTCATTATAGTCTGGAGATAGGGACGAATGTCTCGCCTTATTTATTTTACTCGTTGACATATTTTTATGGTATATAAAGTTTAACATAATTAAATATGTAGTAACCTGTAATGGTTTTTTATTAATTTTCTTTTACTTATACATTTTTTTGTTGTTTATCGTCTGAAGTGTGACAGGTAGTTATATTAATTTATGCTTAACAAAGTTTGAATTTTAGCCTTAAAAAACATATAGTAATAGCGTAACTCCATCCATTGCATAAGTCGATAACTCTTGGTGGTTTGACAATATCAGTCCACAAGGTTACAATGAGGTTCACAATATTTAATCTAGATGGCAGCAGTTTTGACCGTTACAATGCAATATTAAAAAAAATCCTTTGTTTGGTTAAATGATATGTTCACTATTTATGTTGAAACTAATAACCACCTTT
>JAFELO010001116.1:323561-351130 GCA_017140195.1 Eumaeus atala
CAAAATTACATAATAAATAATCATAAATCTATGTATATACATGCGACATGTCTCACTTGTATGATACATACATTTGCAATGAGGACACATGTCCTCACATGTCCTCACCCTGTTCACAAGTGTGGTATCCGCACCGGGTACGAGTTATTTATTATCCTGTCTGCTGGCGGGTCGGTAAATAAAACAACTCCCGTTCTCACTGAGAAATGTATTCTGTTCTCAGCTGAGACCAAACTTTGTGGACACTGAATTTAACTAGAATGTTCGGAGACCCTTGATCTACGACGATATTTATTCTTAAACTTATTCTTACTTCAATTGAAACTTCTTACGTCAAGGGAACAATAGAATATCTCGAATTCGAATTTCTAATGTTTCAACAGACAGACGGAATTATATTGCTACGCCTATTTTTCACAGGACACTAAATTTTGAGCCCCATTTCAACCAAATTGAGGTTTGAACCCTTTATGATAATAACAAGCTTGCTCGCACAGGTGGCTGCCGTGGAATCGAACTAATGTCGCCAAAGCTCTGTGTTACCGAGTAATCTTTTGCTTATTCTCTTATTATTAATTTTCGATATACTCTACCGTGAGCCGTGCTCGAAATGTAGATATATTGATTTTATCTTACCTGTTATCGAAGGGTTCACCCCTCTGACCATACAACCTTTTATTTCATGGAGCAACAGAAATTAGTAGTCCGTGTGTTGAAGTGTTCTGCATGTGTTTAAGTATTATGGTACTACTGCACCATGTATACTCGCCAAAATATATAGTATAAGTGAAATGGCTTCAGTGTCAGAGGTGTTGACTACTTTTATGTTTATCCTATTATTCGTTTTCACACGTACTATGCAGTTAGCTATTAACAATGTTTCGGCCAGTTTTTGATACAGAATAAGTCCTTCCTTTATCTCTGGGCTTAAAATGGATAATATATTAACTGTTCGGTTCTGGCAGGAATCATGTTGGTCGGTCCGTGGAAATATAATTTTATATACGAGTTTCCTATGTGAAACAGGTTTTTGTCGTAATCTTTTTCACACTTAAGGGCGTTCAACATATCAGAACCTATAATTCCATCGTAGGGTAAGTAAATAACGTCGATTACATGAAATTTATATTATGTATGATTTATGGCTGTTCTTAAATTTAAAAGGTAGTAAGTAGGATTAATTATCAGAAATACGAGTTATTATTTTGTATATCATTACATTTTGTAGGAATCTGCAAATTGATCTCACTAATTAGCAAATTAGTATGCAGCAGCATGGCTATAGTAGATTTTGTGTAGCGATAGGAATAGGATAGGAATTTGGGTGTGACGCTTTTTGGATTGTAAGGAACCGTACGACACTAGGACGAGACGGTTACTCGTTTCTTGGATTACCATCAATATCGTAACCGTCTACTGGGTTGGCCAAATATTCATTGTCAATGGGTTCCGATAAGCCCATTGACACTGAATGAAAATTGAAATGGGAATGAGAAACCAAATGAACTCGTTGAGATGTTCCGGGTTGGTCCCGATCGTAAGCATTTTTTAAACGCTTATAATTGAATTATCTTTTCCTACACTGCGCTAAGGTATGTCTCGCGGCTTAACAATACCTGCAGAATATAACAAGGGAGTTACTGGTTAGATTCATTTTACTAGATCGGTTGGAACCAGAATTTGATCTCACATTCGATTGGTTATAGAAACTCTGTTTACGGCGATTATTATTTGACCTGGATATGTCAGGTTTATCTTGTCGCAAATATTCATTGCTAGACTGGCTGAAGTTTGGTTTGGTTAGAGCTTGATTTCCACTTTTACTACTACTGTTTTTCTATTTGATTGGAACCTGGCATTTGGCCCTCTTCTTCTAGTACAGCTAGTACGGCCTCAGGCCTTTTGTATTTAGGGTTGTCTGATCGTACAGCCACAGTTCGCAATTATATTAATAAACATACTAAGATTGAGAAACTATTAGACTAGGTCATTACACGAATTGTGAGCAACAGTGGGCAAACTATTCTTCTGAAGGGGTGGCTGCAGTACAGATACGCAGCAGTGGGCCCTACGGTTTTTCACGAACGCAAGGATGTTCTGTGACGGGCCGAAACTCGGTGTGGCAAGGAAAGCGCATACAATGAATTTGGCACCTACACTCGAATACACACTTATTTTTGAGAGTTTAGTTATTATATACGTGCTTATTATTATACGTTTGAGACGTCATGGGTGGGTAGACGTACCACCTCTTTAACGAATTCCCTTCACGCTGCCACCAAATGTTATGAGCCTTAGACGGTTTAGCTTTTTTTAGAATATAAGTTAATGGTGAGGCAGCCGTCTAGCGCGAATTTTGGAATGAGACTATTCCATGATGGTATGGGTCGGTATTCCAGCCACCGAAGCAGGCTGGGTTTCAGAGTATTTAGCACCACAGACCACATTTTCACCATAAGGCAAGTTGTACAATAGACACGTGAGTACAATCAGCCGCTGTGCTTTGCCTTTGTGAACTATGAAATAGCGCCGTCGAAACCTGGGCTGTTCTGGAAGCTTTACAACGATGTCAGGTCGATTGGCGATACGCCGAAGTACTGAGAGCATTATATGGGGCTGCTTTTATGTCCGTTCTGATCCCGGGAGGTCAAACAAAGCCAATCCAATTGCATCGAGGAATGCTTTGGAGGACGTCTTTAAAACTTTAAATTGGGCATAAATATTGAAGACGAGTACCTCTCACATCTTCGTTTCGCCGACGATATCGTTGTGTTGGCAGAACCTTTAGATATTGCAGGAAATGTTACCTGCACAGCCTTAATGAATCCTCCGTATATGACGAAGGTCATGTTCAACGAACACGTTCTCCCTTGGCTGGTCAGCGTCGATGGTATTATTCTCGAACTCGTAGACGAATACGTCTACCTCGGGCAACTATTGCAATTTAGTTGACATAAGTTCGAGAAGGAAACCGATAGAAGAGTTCAGTTCGATTGGGCAGTATACCGGGAGCTTCTTCACATTCGCACGTTGCCTATACCGCAGAGCTTTAATACAAAAGTCTTCAAACAATGCGTTCTCCCCGTGATGGCGTACGGGGTCGAAACACGGCCTCCTAATTTAGAACTTGTCCGCAAGTTTGCGGTAGCTCAACGGACTATTGAACGTGCTTTGTTGGGTGTTTCTTTGTCCGATCCGAATAAAATATTAGCTTTTACAGTCGTAAAAAAACAAGTGACGTCACATCGGACGATTTGACTTATTAAAGTTTTCGTTTTTGTCCATATATAGGAGGAACTTGACGACCAGCTGGCTCGGGTAGGGTAACGTCACGATACACGTATCA
This sequence comes from Eumaeus atala, assembly GCA_017140195.1. Classification (NCBI taxonomy): domain Eukaryota; kingdom Metazoa; phylum Arthropoda; class Insecta; order Lepidoptera; family Lycaenidae; genus Eumaeus; species Eumaeus atala. The sequence goes on from JAFELO010001116.1 coordinate 326,908, forward strand.
TAGACGAAGACACGTCTATAGCCGGACTATCCTTACTTTATAACACACAATACTTTAAATACAAGATAAGAATTTTCACGGAACAATTGTTTTTATTATTTATAGAATATGGGGGGCAAACAAGAAATCGGAGCCTTGTTAGGACTACTGACGCCTATGAACTTCCACATAAGTACAATGCAGTAATAACTAATAATTTAATCTTGAAGAGTTTGTTTGTGTTTGAACGCGTTAATCTCAAGTACTACTGCCCCGAATAGAAAAATGTGTTTGTGTTAAATAATACATATATCGAGGAAGGCTAATAAAAAAGATGAAAACAGCGCACTAATGTATAAAAATGTGTCTTGTGCGGTTGGCTAACCTCTATAAGGATGGCCGCCGTAACCGAAATTTGGCCAGTGGGGCGTTATTATTATTATTATTTACCTACTTTATTTTTCATATTTGTAAATAAAGTATGATGTTAAAATGTTGTGTATACTTGTGTCAACTAAAGGGATCTTTATTTCACTTTGAATATTCTCGCGGACATTTGGGTCCGAACTGTTCGCTTATATAAACATTTATAAAAGGGAAATAAATAGTAAACAAGGAGTTGGTTTCAATGGGTTTCGCTTTCACTCGAGTTTTAGGTCTTACCCAAAGGGCAGTTTACAAAGGCTCTCGACTCTCGAGGACCGAAAAAATATTTACCCGCCATTTATGTTCCAAATTCGAATGTGATCGGGACATTTACATTTGGAATAGTTTGTATGTCCCTGAATTTGAAATCAATGTACGATAAATGAAATGTTAATCTCTTATTTTGTTACATATTATGTTGTTATTTTCTTACATTTTATTGTGGTAAAATGTGTAGTAATAATGCCGTCGAAGCCGAATTTCGGCCAACTGTCCATCTATAGCCTAGGCAACTGCGCATGACATATTATAGTGCACAAATGTTTTCTCCTATTCCAATGGACAATCCGCACGACCGGAACGAATCAGGCGCAGGACGGACAGCTTAACGTGCGAAAGCTTACATGCTGTATACCATGACGCTGCGACAAATAGGACCGGAGGTACGCGGATAAAACCTTGCCATAAACATTGTAAAGAAGAGAAAAAAAAATTATGTTACTTTAGTACACAAATATAAAACAATAGAAAATATAAAAAGCTTTTTCGTACTGGTCTCCATTGGCTACAAGGCAGTCTTTTAAACGCCAGTTATCACTAGGAGCACGTACTCTTTCCACGGGGAAATTTTTCACTACCAATCATAGGGATTGTTTTAGGGACTCAAAATTATAATGGCGTTTAGAGCATCTAGCTGTACTCTCTAAAACTCACCATAAATCATTACCCCCGCGGATTAAGGTCGAGACCTGACGATGAGTAGTACTGGTTGGATCGAGCTTTATGATCTGGTCTTGCTGGAAGGACTATACTTGGTTATTGACCGTGGTGTTATTAAGGGGCTTAACTACCTTCACAAGAATAGTATCTTCATATACTTATGCCGATATTTTGATATCTTTTAAAAAAAAATATCCCCATCAACACCTGAACCCATCACAGGAGTCGGATGATGCCCACGTTGCACTATGTCGACTAGTTCGGAATCTTCCTGAGAGCTTTGAGCATAAATACGATAACTTTGTTTGTTAAAGTGTTGCTCAATTGTAAAAAATATATCATCCGTAAAAAATCTGTGACCTCCCTTTGTGTTGGCTTCAGTAGTTGTTTCTATTACACCACCCTATTACTCATATTTAATTTATCAGTTAAGTAATGGCCAGTGTCTCTCTTATAGGCTGCAAGTCTTAAGTCATCTTTTAAAATACGCGACATAGTTCTAGGTGCTATCTTCATTTCACGAGAAATCTTTTGCTTTCGGACAGGGTTTCTTCGAATTATATCCCTTACTGCTTTGACCACCTTCTTCACGACACTACGTGGACGACCAAATATTTCTCTGTCACAAGCAGATGAAGAAAGATTGTGCCTATTAACAGGCCGGTACACAAACATTTAACTAATACCAAATGTATGGAGAGTTCTAAATATTGCATTTGGCTCCATATCTACTTTGTATAATGCAATCACAACGATACTGTTCTCTTTATCACCCACACCATTTTAATATCTCAAAATATTGGACAGTATACTGGCGCTAAAATGTGGTAACACAATGAACAATCGTATAAAAATGACAGATTCCAAATTCAAATTTAATATTTTTTATTTTTCATTGTAACAGTATGGCTAGACCAAGTATATCCAGGAACTGATACAACATTCCTGAGCCAAGAAGCGACGACTGTACAATGAAGATACTCGAATTAATGCGCGAGTGGCCTGGTTTCGATATCCTGACCCCATCCGTGTACTATGAAAATGTTTTTCAATTTTCATGTAGGTTTGGCTTCAACATGAAATGCAGTGAATATATAGAACAGCACAAGAAAAAAACTTTTCACGTTTTTTTCAAACTCTCAATCGGAGCATTTTGACGACTACCGATGGCAATATATATCTTAGTCGTGTTGTACGAATCGCCGTTTAATATTACGGCTCGGCATTTTCAAAAACAGGACCATTTTGTTTTGTGGTGAGCTAACGTTTAGCCGGATTGTCATTGCGAGACGTTGTTCTATATGGCGGCTGACGTTTAGCCTCGTTGAATCTTTTGATTTTAGGCAGTGATAGTGATCGATACAAGTATGAAATTAGGCTAAGAGCTTTACGTTGAAATAAAAAAAATAAACCGTCTACGAAGGCTTAGTCGGGAACTACGCTCCCGCCTAAACTTCACACCTATCTGGGCATACTTTTTTATTTCTACGTATTCGACAATCTACGCCATTGTTGTTATCATGACAAGCAACGCCGCGAGTGTTAAAATTAGGTACTAAAAATGTGAAAAGGCTGATTATGGTTCACTTTATTTCAGTAAGGCTGGCTTTATTGATCATCGTATAATGCCGACCGCTTTCTGGAGCAGTTTCACTCAGCCGTATTCCATCTGGCTAATCGTTCGCCCGCCACGAAATAGAACGGCCCAGTTTTTGAAAACGGCTAGCCGTAATGAAATACATGAAATACATCATGCAGATGCATTACCCCAATGAGTCACTAGTAACAAACCGAACGAAACACGACGCCATAGCAGTCCCTTTACGGTGGTGTAATGTGAGGGGGAGGTGTATCTTCGGTGCCGCCCCAAGGCTGCAACGCAACATGCCACTACCTCTTAAATTTATATTAAATAGTGGATGACAATCAGTTATGGTGATTTACATAATTCAACGTGCAAAAAGCTTGCATAGGTTTTAATTAAAGAAAGAAATAGCACGAGGGCAATGCCACAAAGAACTGTTCTATTTCGTTTATAATTAAAACGAATGAAAATTACCTTAAACCTAAAAGGTTTGCATTTTAAAGCAATTAAGTAAAACTAAATTACTAACGAAATATTTTTTGGTGTGTAGGATTTATAAATTACTTTTAGGATGATATAAAAAATACGTAAAATATGTATTTTTTACATATACACATACTATATACCCACTAGGGGCAAACGAGTAATCGGAGCCTTTTGAGGAACACGGACGCCCATGTACATCCGCATTAATATTGTTATGCAGATGCGTTACTTTCCTCCTCCCCTCTAATGGGCCACTTCTATTTTCGTGTCAAAAATGCCGCTTATAACATCAGACGTGAAAGTAAAAAAAAGGTGTGAATCTCAAAACATTATTTGTACCGAAAGTTATATATTCATGTCGCGTCACACACCCGTGATGATGACCCGGTTTTCACTCGCGCCATCTTCGGGCGTGACAATGAAGCGAATTCCATTTTCCGATTCAGATTTTTGCTCATCCTAAAGTACGCATATACTTATACGCAGTAAAAGTACAGCATACGGGAAGGGTTCGGTGCCGCAATGCGTGATATGATCAATTATGTGGTGATGGTACGCAGTAACGGCGCATAGCGATGCGCTACGTAAACGCGTTCAGTCATAAAAAGCGTGATGACGGTGACGAAACTTCCATGATTCTTTCAACCCAACACGCTGCAACTGCGTTGTGCGCTATGTTGGTGCGTTCAGTGACGAAAAGCGTGACGTGATCAAAAACGTGATGACGTTGACAAATCTTCCATGATTTTTGCTGCCCCAATACGTAGTAATAGCGCCGTCCGCTATGAAGGTGTGTTCGGTGACGAAAGGCGTGACGTGATCAAAAGCGTGATGACGATGACGAAAGTTTCATGATTTTTGCTGACCAAATACGCAGTAACAGCGCTGTGTATATGCTATGGTATAGTCTTTACATACATCATGCGGATCATATGGAGTAAACTCCTTGGCTCTTCTTCAAGACCGTGACCAATCTGGATCGTGACGCGAAGCGCTCGGTTCTCTCTGTAAGGGACCTGGCGAAAATGGGTTGCTGTACTTTAACTTCAGACATCGTTCACCTCAATTTATTATAATTGGTTTCCGAAAATAATAAATTATGAACTTGTTAATTAAGGAATGGAAAATAACAAATTGAATGACACGAGGCGTCGTTTCGAGCTTAATATATTTGTGTGAACTGTGTTTCTGACGTACTTCGTTTTCAAATTAATTAAAAGTAACTGTTATGATAGGATTTTTTTGCTTTTAGTATCTTTACAATAAAAATGAATATGTATGTATAAATGCGGAAAATACTGTATGTATAAAAAATGGGATCCGGGCCAGATTCGCGGTATGGTATTGTGTCAAATGCCCACTAAAGCCACCGCGAGTGCCAGATAAGTATTGGTCATTATCCTAACTGAGCAAGACATATTATAAATCCCAAGTCTAGTCAGAAGCGCACTCTATATTCTCTCGTTCTCGTGTTCCGATGACACGCTAGTCTGATACGGAATGAAATCAAGCACAGGACTGTAACGATATCCGAGAGTGTAACACCGCCAACGCCGATCCGGTACTCGAAACCCGGGAGTGTAACACCGCCAACGCCGATCCGGTACTCGAAACCCGGGAGTGTAACACCGCCAACGCCGATCCGGTACTCGAAACCCGGGAGTGTAACACCGCCAACACCGATCCGGTACTCGAAACCCGGGAGTGTAACACCGCCAACGCCGATCCGGTACTCGAAACCCGGGGGTGTAACACCGCCGACGCCGATCCGGTACTCGAAACCGGAACTTACTGATTAGTGATCTCTGGTTGAACATTTTGCCACTAGACCAGAAGGCGGTAAATGCAGACAAAAGAGCACTCAGGTGCTATAAAATACTGCCAACGTCACGTATACCTTTTTTTGTCCAGGCAACCCTATCACAAGTCAACCAATTGTAAGATGACACTCATTGATATGCGGGTCGTGTGCAATAGCCCTTTTACCTTTACACATTCATTCATTCACACGATTCACCCATACTATATCATACACAAACCCTCGATTAGTAGAAAATGTTTTATTCGAAATAGAATTTTATAATTTTTTTTTTAGCCAAATTTACATACCTTACTTCCACAGTATGGAATTTCAGTAGAAGCGCTGTACCCGTTTTGTGGTTTCACTCGCGTAAAATATTTATGGTCACATAATATTAGTTTCTATCAACGTAAATAACAATAACTTTAGTTTCTATCAACGTAAATAGATATAATTCTATTAATGTCGTTTCATAATGTAATCTATATTTTCGCGAGACTTCCAAATCCCTTCTACACTTTTTGCGTGCAAGGTCAGTACGCATACAAAGTTTTGTATTTATGCATTACTAGCGCTCCACCCCGACATCGCCCCATAAAAATAACTATAACAATATCTTTTTAATAGGATAGGGGGGCAAACGAGAAGTCGGAGCCTTTTTACGACTCCCCCCCCCCCCAACCAGCCACCGGCTACTAACAAATCGCACTAAACTCGACACCGTAGGTGGCACTTTACGACGGTATCAAGTGAGCGAGAGATACCATCCCGATAGTACCGCGGCTGGCCCAACTCCTGTACATAGTAATAATATATTTTTAACATATAATTATACATTTTTGTATTATTTGAAATAGTTCCTAACTCGGCGAATGCTTAATGCATTATGGGAATCGTATTAAAATCTATTTAATATATTTTGAGATAATTGATCGCACACAGCCTTAGGTGGCTGGTCTCTTCTGGACAACCAAATGTGGTGAGACTATTACAGCTTGTGTAGCTGGGGTATGAATTGGCACGAGCAAAAAAAAATATATATAATAATAATGAGACACCCGGATTTTTAAGACACGCATACAATATACAAATATTTGTATGTACTAAATACATTTTTATATGTTAGTAAAAAACATATTGTACTAGAGTGGATTACTACATCTTTTTAAATCTACCGTCATTTGTTAATATGTGTAACATTGATTTATTGTGCGCAGTTTCATTCCGATACTGCACAATATAAATTTTCTGTGATTATTTGTTTGCAGCAATCTGACGCAATTTTCAATAATGGAGAAAATTGAACACCGTGCAGTCATTAAGTACCTCAATAAAAAGGCCAATCACCAAAAGACATCCATCAAGATATGGTGAGCACTTTGGGAGAGTCTGCTCCATCGTATTCCAGTGTCAAGAAGTGGGTAGCTGAGTTTAAGCGCGGTCGTGAGAGCATTAAAGATGATCCTAGGAGTGGAAGGCCTACATCCTCTACCACGAAAGAAAACATCGATAAAATTTGTGATCTCGTACTGGGTGACCGACGTTAGACCATTGGTAAGATAGCTGAGATAATAAACATTAGTTTTGGCCGGGTGCAACACATAATAACTCAAGATTTGGGGTTCCATAAGGTTTCTGCTCGCTGGGTTCCGAGGTTGCTTTCAGCTGAACAAAAACGAGTTCGATACACAATTTCGCGAGACTGTTTGGAACTTTTTGAGACTGATCCCGAGGACTTTTTGTCTAGATTTATTACCATGGATGAAAGCTGGGTTCACCACCATACTCCTGAATCAAAGCAACAATCCAAACAGTGGAAAAGATCAGACTCTCCTACGCCGAAAAAGGCTAAGGTCGTTTTGTCGACTAACAAAGTCATGGCTTCTGTTTTTTGGGCGCATCCCAAAAAACAGAAGCCATGACTTCATGACATGAAGGGCATTATTTTTGTAGATTATTTACCAAAAAAAAGAAAGGTCAAACTATAAATTCTAGTTATTATTGTAACCTTTTACGAAGACTCCGGGAAGAAATAAAAATGTGGCCGGGAATGTTGCGTAAGAATGTTTTGTTTCATCAAGACAATGCACGTGTTCACACTTCGGTTAAAACAATGTCTGTAATCCATGATTGTGGCTACGAATTGCTGCCCCACCCACCTTATTCGTCGGATTTAGCCCTCTCGGATTACCATTTATTTCCAAATTTAAAAATACATTTGGGTGGCTCGAAATTATCGACCAAAGATGAGGTGATAGTCTATGTAAACGATTATTTTGCCGACCTTCCGGAATCTTTTTTTTTCGAGTGGATAAACAAGTTGCAGGTCAGGTGGAAGAAGTATGTTGAACTAGATGGAGACTATGTCGAAAAATAAATATAAATTTAGATCCACTTTTCTTTAATTTTCTTGGTCGGGCTTAGAACTTTTAGATCCACCCTCGTATAATCTAAATTATTGTTAAAACCTAAGCAATAAGTCACCTTTTGTGTACATAGCGTTTGTGATTGTGTATCGTATAAGATTATTTGTCTGTATTTTTTGTGCACAATAAAGAATAATTTATTCATTCATTATCTGCATTGCTATACCATATTGAGACTGTTATAGTATAATTTATTAAGCGAAATAAAATATAGTCCATTTTTAAAGTTGTACAAAGATGCACATTTGTGCAAAAAAAAACGATCAAAAATTATATGTAATGAAGTACTGGTCACTAAATAAAGGAAATAAATTTTGACAGTCGTGTATTTTATAAAAGTGCGCAATTTTACATTTGTTTGTCTATGTATTATGAAACTTGTAATAGGACTATATATTAATTTATTATATTTTTAATTAAATATGTGTATTTTTCTCCATAAATAGTGCTACAAAACCACACCTGAAGAGGACGGTCCAAGTCTTTCCTTTCATTAGTTTATTTTGGAGATAATTCCGATCAAATATCGTGACACGAGATTTCATGTTTTCGTATATACCTAAATCCCGTAACATTGCTATACTAAAGCGCTTCTCTCTCTCTCTCTCTCTCTTTCTCTCTCTCTCTCTCTCTCTCTCTCTCTCTGCTCATTAGCTCTTCTGTACAACAATAATAATTAAATTTATAAAACTTTCATTTCAACCATACATCATTTTGTAGTAAGCTTATCTATTAACACGACTCACTCGCCACGGAGCGAAGGCTCTTAGGAGGCACATTTTTTTACAACTTTGTTGACAAGTATCATCATGCCTTTACTAATTTATGTAACATATTATTTTAACATTTTATGCAGACCAGCACATTTGCCTCTTCTAGTCTATTTTAATGAAAATTTTGACATTTTTACTTATCACAACACTGAATGTTAAATAAGGCGTACACAAGTAATCAGTGATTTCGAAAGAAGTCAAATTCAGAAAAAAAAATGTCTTGTCACTTTTTAGTGAAAACTTACACTGTCAATAATGAGAATTTTGTAATGTACTTTTTTAGACATAGTCAATTATTTTTTTACTGAAATTTTGGTGAGAAGCTATTTTTATTTTAGATGTATTACGATAAGATTTAAGAATCCGCTGTCATTATACATCTAGTTACAGATAAAAGTTTAATACGGGACCACATAAGATCAGGGTAGTGGTATCCCTTTTTTTTGCGATACCACAACTATTAATCGGAGTGGTTACCTTTTCCGGATTTTTTTTCTTACATTGTTGTGCATCTTCCTTAGATTTTAATTTGTAGCTTGTCATTTTTTTATTTGTATTTGTTCTATTTTTAATCTTTTTATTTTTGTACTATTTCCGTCTTATATATATTTTTTGTACTCTTTTTCTAGGTAACTATATACCCTTTAGATGTGCTGTGTAATTGTGTTTTAAAAATTCAGTAGCTATGTAGTAATGAAATGTGTAACAGTGTATGTATTAATTGTCTTGAATATTTTTTTTACTTACTTGCTTAACATATTTATGTCATTGCAAATTTTCAACTAAATTGCGCCTAAGCATATATAATTTATGCTGTACTTAGATATACCTGTTTCAGTAATGGAGATTAACCGATCAGCGTGCCATACAAGAAATGTTATCAGACAATTATATTACAATATAATATTCATGATATAAATGATATAATAACTGTAGCCGTGAAATGAAAGAAAATATTTACTTTATGTTATGTATATATACCTGCAAAACCTGATTTATGTTACCACTGAATATTGTATTAATTTACCTAAAACAATTTACTGTTACGAATTGTCAGAAATAAACTTAAAATAGAGTGTGTCTGAAGCGGAGTACAATAGATTTCACTAACAATTGTTATCAATGTTCCCGTTTCATTTAATCGTACTTGCACTGTCGGTGGGAGCTGGCAGCGCTAGTTTAATTCGAGTTAAAAGTTGTAACAACACTAGTTTTTGTTGCTGATACTTTACAGTCTACATAATAATTTTCTGCCACAGAGAACTGTATTTTAATTGTAAATTGATATTTGAATAAATGTAACTTTTATTATAACGTATTTTACTTTTATTCTTGAAATGTTTCACTATGAGTATTTGACTCTCATTCAGCAGATTGGAGATATTGATTAACTACCTACCTACCTATCTAGTAATCGATTTATTCCATCATTGATGAAACTGTGAAGGTATACGAAACTCGAACGCCAAGATTACAGACGAGGTGCAAAAAAAGTTGAATAGAATGAATGGTTAACGTCACAGGTACACCTTACGTAACCATTAATGATATTGACAGAGAAGGGATGACGTAAGCAGATCTGACGGCGACTGGCCGTCTTGGAGGAAAAAGAAAGAAGGTGAGAATGTGGTATGTGCATGAAGCAGAGAGAAATGAATGGAAAAACAGACAGTGTACGATATTCGACATGAAAGCATACGCTCCCCTACTGGAAGTGGCCTCGGCTCTGGATGAAGTGATTCATATCCTGAGTTATCAGATCCAAATAAGTCTGCGGGACAATTAGATTATACGCAAGAAAATGAACTTTCGGAAATACGCAAATAATTGACAGACATGATGTCATGCTTAGTATCCTTAAATCAAACCCAAACCGAGAGTATAAATAAAATTAGTCGAGACATGATTTTACTTTAAAAAAGAGATTGGATACTTATCGGTGATTGAGAATTTGACTACAGACCGAAATATTATTAAATCTGGCTTGGAAAAAGCAGTAGCCTCACACAACTTAACCGAAATTAAAATGAAATCTCTCGAAACTGATATTTAAATACTAAAATCAATACGACTACGCCAAGTCCTTATAAAAGTATTGTATTGGAACTTCATGATCTCAAAATGAAATATAAGAAGCAAAAATATAATTATATTATAAAAACAGAAGTAATATCTAACAATATCGAAAACAATGGTCCATTTACGTTTTCATTGCCAAACCATATAACAACATACCAACATACTAACAAATATGAAGACATAGAAACAAGTATAAATTCAGCCAAGTTTCTCTATGCAAATGTACGTAGCATAGCGCGACCTGGGAAATTTGACGAGTTGAAATATGATTACCTTTTTTCCCACATGTTACTAGAAACATGACTCAAATCTGAGAGCGAAGCTCAACGATACGAAGTATCCGAATATACTCATTATTATAATATCAGATCTGATAAGAGAGGCGGGGGTGTATCTATTTTCGTCTACAATCAAATTAAACGTTATTTCATTGAAAATGTCTATCAAAATGACAGTCACTTCCTGTGTGTGGATTCATTTGAAAAATTATAATTTGCATATTGAGCGATAGGCTCACCTAGTTGAAATGCAAAGATCTTCTTAGACTTGCCCTTAATCACCCAAATACAACTTACTACACGAATCTCCTTATTGACAAACGATTCAAAGTCATTAATAATGTAGACAACAATTATTGTACTCGAGAAACGCTTACTTCAAGTAGCATATTAGATCGCGCATGTACAAATCTTAAAGAGGATAATTACCATCTAGCAATTATAGATTCAGAAATGTCCGATCACAAACAAATCTATGGTGAATTTAAAAAACATTGCCCTAGACTTCTTACCAAGAAAAGGGGACTTCGGGGCAATTAACTATGAAAAGATATATATACAGTAACGGAAGAAAATATTAAAAACTCCCCAAATAACGATTACACCACTATAGACAAGACTATAATCACGAGACATCTTATATTTTTCAATCGTTTGGGGCGACATAACTGACATTGTGGTGAACATTTAACAAATAATATAACGTAATCAAATACTGTTGAAACCAAGAAGGAACTTAATTCTTTAAGTAGACAAAATTATATAAAGTCTGATGTAAATTCACTTGCATACCATAACATAATCCATATACATACACATAGTTTTATACTGCGTATTATACGACATGATGAAAATCGTGTATTTTGTGCTGAGCTAAAAAGCATCACCGAACGGTTTAGGTCCAAGGCAATATGATGCTGGGTCGCTAATGTATGTCATTTACATATTATTGACTGCAGAAATGTTCTAGCAATAAAAAATTGTGGTTTTGCTTAAGATTAGGATTTCATCGCAACTTTCGCAGGAGCGAATGCAGATTCTTCCAACACTTGGCTGCATTGTATTTGAAACAGCTTTCCCCTAAAAGCAACTGTATGCACTTGTGGCATGCTCAGCCTACATAAGTGTAATCTGGTTCGATGTGAGGTATCACCTTCTCATCTCCAGGTAAGATTACTATAGAGGTACAGAGGTACCTTAGATATGATCACATCGATTAGACAAGCAGGCGCAAGCAAGGCGCCTGCGATAATCCATGTTTAGAATCTTCTCTTTTATGAGGTACGGAGTGATGTGGGAACGAGGCGGTATGTCCCAACATAATCTAAAACATGCTTTTTGTACACTCTGAATCGAAAATTTCGCATGCTTCAATAGTCTAGTAAAGTTTGGATAAAACAAGAGTTTCGCATAGTCTTACGCACAGTCCCGCACTAAGGTATGAGCGAATGCGATACAGTAGTTCTAAACGATAGACTGTTTCTATATTAGCAATAGTGGTGTTGACATATTTTTCGAAACGAAGATTCTCCTCAAGGGTTACTCCAAGATTCTGAGCCTCACTGACGCGTTCAATGTTTTTATCTAAAATTTTTATTGCGGGTACATGTAGTCCTATTTTTCTTACGTGATTTTTAGAACCAAGTAATAGATATTTGGATCTATCTGGATTAAGAACCAGTGTGTTTTTTTCCGACCATGCCGCGATTCTTGACAGGTCACTGTTTAACTTTGCTATTGCATCGTGTGTGTCTGATGGATGAAAAGATAGATAAACTTGTATATCATCAGCATGCAGGTGATATTTGCTATAACGGATACAGTTTGTGATATCAATACTATATATGATAAAAAGTAAAGGCCCCAAAATAGAACCTTGTGGCACACCTCGATCGATAGTAGTGCATCTAGAAAACCGCTGAGAACCATCCCTCTTTGTTGTTTATACTGTTTGAGACCTGTTTTTTTAAATAACTGTCGAATCATGCCTCTGTAAAATGATGATGATCATGATTTAGTAAAATCTATAGTAAGACAAGGAAAAGAGGGACACTATGGAGTCGAAAGCTCGTGAATAATCAAACAAAATCAGCACTGTGCCCTTCCCTACATCTTGAGCTGTCAATATATTATCGATGACATCAATTAAGCTACCTACAGTACTCCTATGCTTTCTGAAACCTGATTGCATTTCAGGTATAATGTTATTGAACTCCATGTAATTCATTACCTGTGTGTGGTTGTCCACAAATTTTTTCACATAAGTTCTTTTCCAGAATTTTTGAAATACATTGGAGTATACTAACAGATCTTTAACTACTAAACGGTTCCTGGTTTTAGGTATAGGTTGTACAAGTGCCTGTTGCCATAACAGCGGAAATGTGCTGGTTTTTCTATAGACCTATTGATAATGTGAGTAAGCTGTGGTAGAGCTCTTAGTGTGATTAGCCTAAGCATGTCTGGAGATATACCATCAACTCCTATTGCCTTTGATTTTAGACCATTTAAAACATTTACAACCTCATCGATTCCAACAGTTTTAAGCTCAAAACTAGCATCAGTGTGGCGATGGTTAAAATGTGAATTCATTGAGATGAAATAGTATAGAACTTTTGTTCGATTTGATATTCACTAATTCATTAACATGTTTCCATAAAGTACGAGGGCTTTTTTCCGTTAAAGCTAATATAATTTTCAGATTAAATGTGTTTTTTACGTAGAGCCCAATTGACATTTTTTTAAACTCAGTGTAGTACTTTTTATGTTCTGGTACCTTTGTCTTTCTCGGTCTTTTTAGGCCTCATCACGACTCCTCATCATTAGCTTTATATTATAAGTTATCCAGAGTGGCTGCTTATTTTTTATATAAATTACTTTTTCCAGTGCTTGTATACCAAAGATTGCTAAAACACTATTTGTGAATGCTTCACGATCTCATTAACTTCGGGTTCAAATGAAATCCCAGTCTCATGACATTAATGACTTTTCAAAATCCTGACAGTTTATATCCTTTAGCGGTCTGTATATAATCTATTTAGGTGTCTGTTTACCTTTTATGATTTTTAACATACATGAGACAAATGCGTGGCTACTTAAATCAGCTACATGGTCTACATCAACGTATGTCACTTCGGTGTTATACGTCGATGTAATTGTTCGCAATTAGTACATAGGAGGCCAAGTAAAGTCTCTCTCGTATCTGTAAAATGTATGGGTGTGACGACTACTTGTTCTAAATTATTGGTGGTTAGAAAGTCGTGCAATTTATTGAAATTAGTATAGCTCCTACTTAAAACATTAATATTAAAGTCGCCTGCTAAAAGTAGATTATCGCACTATAAAAACGATGTAACAGAATCCGTAAATACATTCACCTGTAGCCAAGGAGATCGATAAGCCGTATCTATAACAATATTTGCCTCGTGTTAAAATTGTAACCCACGTTTGTTCTACTTGATTGTTAACTGGGTGTGTTAATGATCGTACAGTGAGACCATCATGTACACAAAGGCCAACCCCCCCCCCCCTTCTTTTGAACGTATTTTTTTGTACGTATTTGGTCGTGGGTGTGGCGTAACCGGTAGTCCGGTATTTGGTGTCTCTTCTCCATCTCGAAGCCATGTTTCGTTGATCGCCATTAGGTCAACCTTGTGCCTGTCCATTGCACCTATAAATTCATCATGTCCAGTACCCGACGATCCCGGATTTAAAAACCAACTTTAAGTTTGTTGTTTAGATCGAAACTAATAATTATGTAAATTTACACATAAATTTTTACGTATTATACGTAAAAATTTAAAAAATATAACATTAAGTATGACATATAATAAATATATAAGACAGAACAGTGCATAAATTATTACATAATGCATGAAATAACTAAAATACTATGCCGCAGAATGATATATCAGGTAAATTTCGTTCCTTAAATTGAATGATAAAGTTATATCTTCCATATAGTAACTAGTACGTAACCTAAAATTTAAATGTTTAATACCGTTAAAACAATTCCTACAAATACCAAAATATTTTTTTATAAATATAACAAAGTTTAACAGATACGTTTCGATTGGGCAACCGTAGTGATAAATTACGTATTTTTTTGATGGGACGAGTGTAATATTAAGCTAAGTATAGTGTCGAAAATAATCTACATCAAATAGGACTTAAAGGATATGTTAGGTTATATGCTGACGATACAAGTCTGTTCTGTTTTAGCTTTAGAATCGATATAAGTAGATGCTCTAAATGATTTAAATATGCTAAACACCTGGTTTCAAACAAATTGATTAACAATAAACATTACCTATACTAGCTATATGATTTTTGCAGCAAAGAATAAAAAAATAACCTAACTATGATCCACTTAAAATCAATAATATAATAATAAATAAAGTAGAAAAGGAAAATATCTTGATCTAATTTTAGATAAACATTTGACTTGGGAGCCACATATTGATAAAAATAAGATCAAAAATTACGTCATTAACAGGATCGCTGCGTGGTATAACACGATGTCTTCCGCGTCACATAAAATATATAATATATAATTCGCTTGTTAAGCAACATATCAAATTCCTCATAAAGGTTTGGGGTACAGCTTCCAAGACTCACATTTATTCTCTATAGATTGCACAGAATAAACTTATAAAAACCTTTTTTCAATACAGCTACTTAACATCAAGTAACAAAGTATATAGGTAATCAACAAACTAATAAATAGGTAATCAAAAAAACAACAAAATCAATCAAGGAATAATTAATTAATGCATTAATCAACCTTATACATTCTGTACAAGTGGTGTGTATTCGTAAAATTATTGACTAAGAAATACACACCGGAATTGATTTGATCAGAAAACATGAAGTACAAAAGATGAAACTTAGAAATGCAAACAATATTCTCCTCCATATTCCAAAGAACTAACTATGGAAAAGGCATAGTATTTGAGGGAGCACAATTGTACAATAAGCTACCCAAAAATATAAAAGAATCTAAAACAAGGGCTATATTTAAAACATTGATTTAACACTACATATTAAGTAATCAAAGTAAATAATAAAATCAATAGATTTGTCATGTGTAGGTACGTATGTATGTATGTATGTATATTTGTATATGCGTGTGAATGTATAGTATGTGTATATATGCATACGTGAATATGTTATGTGTGTAAATACATATAGTACGTACATAAATAAGAAATAAATTAGAATAATTAACAATAAATAAGAACCCAACATTGACAAGTGCTACGCAATGAGCTTCACTCAAAAAAATAATGTCACTTACTACAAGTACACTCTTAAAGGACATGAGTTACAGAAAGTGCAAGAAATGCGTGATCCTGGTGTAATTCATGATTTCAAATCAACATATGGAAGGGACATTGACTATATAGCTAGAAAGGCTTACAGGACATTAGGATTTGTAATGCGGTCATGTTCATAATTTTATAGCCTTAAAGTTAATAATATCTTGTACTGTTCTTATGTACGTAGTATACTTGAGTATAATTTGAGTATAATTCAGAAATAAGGAATCCTCGGTGCGACGTTTATATAAAAAGACTTGAACCCGTACAACAAAAATCTATTAATTAGCTGACTGAACATTATTAGTAAAACTAGTACAACATTTAATATACTCGTCGTATCCAATTACAAAATTTTCCTACATACAGCGAGCAAGATCTCGTAGAAAGCAAATGCCTTTACACGTTCCGTCTAGCTCTACATATTACAGGCAAAACCCGTTCTTTCTAAGATCCGCAAAATTATTGAACCATTTGGAGGATGATCTTGAGCTGGACATTTTCCATTTCTCCCCCAATACATTCAGGGATACTATTTCGAAAGGTTGGTTTGCTGCGACTTCTTAATACTTCTTATTCTGCCGTTCTTTGTTCTTCTGTTTTTTTAAACTAATTATCTGTAACATCACGTTAAAAAGCTAAGCAGTTTAGTTTCAATATTCGGAAACATCTTTGAATTCCTCATACTTTGTAAGTTAATTTTGTACTTGAACACTCTATGTTTTGCTAATAAAGCAAAATAATTTGCTGTCTCTTTCGAATTATACGGCCCCGTTTAAGGCTGGTTTTCCTTCGCTATCTATATTATCTCTATTACGTAAGCCACGCACAATAGCATAGTTCCACAATCTAACAGTTTTATTGGATCAGCTCAGCTAAGATGTCAAGGGCTATTTACTGTTTCAAAGAGAAGGATACGAATATACGTAATGCTGCCTGAAACTTGTCAAAGCGATCACGTCTATAAGTCGCGAACTGACACGTAATAGTTGCCGACTTGTTTCCTGTCGGCTTTTGGGTACGGAATGATCGGCTTTGAAACACGAAACCCAATATATGAAATTTGAATTTAATAGTGTTATCAATACGCATTTGAATATTTTCTATTTGTACTTGCCAATTTTTTCTAGTGAAAAAAATGAACTAGAGTAAACACCCTATATTCATCACTCCTCGCTTTAAATCCGGCCAAGTCAACTAGCCATGTTGTCTTTGCCTATATTAAAGATTTATGACTTGGCGTCCGAGTACGCACGTGCCAAAAATTCATAGGGGCAAAAACTGTGTGGCACTCTTGTCTTTTTAAAATAATTATTTTAAAGAATCTATAGTTTTGTACGGGCGGCCATACCGAGCGTGCAGACGTCCTAGCAACCGCCAGCAATGAATACCAAACCAAATATAGAAACATCAACCAAAAAATGTACGAAGATTTGTTTTGTAGGCACAATTTTCCAAAACAACGGCTCTCTTTTTGTACATTTTACATATTACGTATAGGTAATCCAATAGGTAGTCTGCTTGTGTGTAAAGTAAAGTATATTCTTGTCGCACTATTCTTTCCTCCTAGACTAGTGTATAGAAAACCGACCATCATTACACCACAATGGCAGCGCAAAGCGGATCACGTCCCTATTCTGCGTCATCATGAGACATAATTGATGTACTGGCGAAACTGTTCACCGAGTTAGCGCGATAATCTAGTTGTGACGTATCACAAAACGCTCTTCATATAAGTTATGCAACTTTGTAATGCCCTCGTTAGAAAATAAAATGAAGTTTCATACTTGAAAGTGAGTTTCTGTGACGCTTTAAAGCTTTTCCTTGTTTTTTTATGTCATGTACTCATAATATGATCTACTGTATTTGGATAATATTGTAATTTTTTACGCAACGTATGCTTTACGCGAATAGTGTTTACATGTAACTAGGCATAACTCCGTAGGTTTTACCTAGTTCAACACCTTGATTCAAGCCTTGTCGTGGCGGTGGGGCTCAATAGCCGGGGGTGTATTGACACACCCTGGGCGATGCGAATTGAAACGAGGAGGGGGGCTCTTTGTTATCTTTTTATTAAAAGAGGGGACTAAAGAGCAGGAAGAGGAGCCGCTCCTTGAACTCCTCCTATAAGAAGAGGGGACAAAAGGGCAGAAGGAAGCGACGTTCTTGCGCACGGGGCAAAGGACGGGGATACCTCACCCCATTGCACTGTCCTAAACTTGTCCTGTGTGTGCGGGACAACCCCATCTGTGGAGGTGGCGTTGGTCCTTTAGGGGACTGTCTAGCCGTCGAGGTGCCCTGATGGTTTTTTGTTCCGGGGCACCTCACCAAACACGACACTGATGGCACTCGCGGTGGTTTTTGTGAGTATTCGGCACTAACTTGTGCCGCGAGCCCCACACACCACTGACCCCACCCAGGTCTAGTGTAAGCGCATAAATACGTTTCTCCGCGTCAAAAAAATATATAGCACGCGAGGGAAGATATAATTTGGAAGGATACCGATGTCCATAGACAACACCAAATGGATAATAGGAGGACAAAACATCTGAATGACAATTCGTAATTCATATCATATGTTGCCCTCCTTTCCTCCTCTCCTCCATTGGGCCATCGGCTTCACACAAGCCGCACCAAAACGTGTCACTTTACGGCAGCGTCTGCGAGAGCTTCCTCCCCAGTCGTACCGGTCCAATATGGCTACAATCTTACAATCTTAATGGCAAACAACCGAGCCGTGTATATCGTCGGGCTACTTAAATAATTAAATAAACCGCGATAAAATCCGTAAAAATAGTTTTATTGTAATGAGTAAAATTCACGAAAACTTAAGACATCAGTCTATTTTTTTATGACTTTCGTATCTATAATATAGCCTTGTGTTCATGAGACCAATGTATACAGAGGTATAATGTAGTGCTACGTTTACGTAGACGAGGGTGAGCAATCACTCAGACTCAATGGCGACCGTTGACACGCCGACTTGGATGCGAAGTATTCAGCTGAGTGTGCGCCATACTAGCCGGGCCAAATCGATAGAGCAACAGGTCTGGGGTTTTCCCAACTTATGCGCGCTACTTACAATGGTGCTCGGGGCTCGGGCTACGCTAATAGGCCGCCGGAGAAACACCCTCTGCCGTACATTTTAATTCAGCTGCGAGAAATCATTATAGACATAGATAAGGAAGAAAGAGCTCATAGAATTCATCATAAGAATTTAATTTACATATTTAGGGAGCAATTTTGTTTGAGCATCATTCTGGGAGCTTCTCACATCCTCACGTCGCCTCTACCGCAGAGCTTGAAGACAAGAGTCTTCAACCAATGCGTTCTCCCCGTGATGATCTACGTAGCCAAAACATCTCCCCTCTTAATTTATGACTGGTGAGCATGCTTGCGGCAGCTCAGCGGGCTATTGAACGTGCTGTGTTGGGTGTTCCTTTGTCCGATAGCATTCGATCGGTGGATTTGGCTAGTAGAGATATAACTTTTGACATATTTCGCACGAAGCTTATGTGAAGAAATATGTACACTCTTCAGTAGTATCGACGGATAGAATATTTTAACGACCGTATTTTTTTAATAGTATAGGTATATATTATAGTGTAGGCTGATGGTATAGGTAGTGTTTGTATTGTATTTATTCAAGGAAGAGGCAACTGAAAGTCGGGTTGAATGTGGGCTACGGAAAACAATAAACATTCTCAATAGCAGGTTTCTAAAAATATAATACATACCTGTTCATATACATCAAACAAGGAGGAAAACGAGCAGTCGGAAACTTTTGATGGATGCGGACCGCCTATAACTATCTGCAAGCTATTATGTGGATCTGTTGCCCTCTTTCCTCCTCAATGGGCTACCAAGAACTCACAAGCCGCAGGAAACGTGACAGCGATGTTGATGTTAAGCTAGCTTGTCCGTCCATCGGGGACAGACAAGCTGGCTTATCACAACCGTAACATGACACAAGTTTCCCAGTTTCCACCATTGGAATCTTAAAAGTTGCGTTATTAATATAATATTCTATTTCATCTTCTCTCTTTGAATCATTCATGAAGTATAAAATTACAGTCGACGGAAAGCTTTAGTTACATGTTCACAAATTCTGTGTTAACTCAGTAAATAATTGATGCCCCGAAAAAAGTGAAAAAGAAAATAAACTCCACGTGTCCTCGCTTTATCTCAATTACCTCGTGTTTTGGGTTTACTTCGCGTCTCGCCACATACGACTCGGAATACTGTATATTGATTGAGAGGGTAGAAACAATTAATCAACTATCTCAGGCCAAATGAATGTATGTGCGACTTGCAAGTATAAAGGTTGTATAAAATACTGGTATGACTCCCGCGTTGCCACCCTTGTATCTCTGGTTCTAATAGTCGTAACGTCATCAGCCGTAATAGTCTGGCCAGATTTGAGAAAATTGTAATGAACAATATCGGTACTAGTCCACCAAACGCTCACAAGTAACTTTTTGGGATTAATTTTGGATTTGGATGGCTGGCCAGGATAAAACCATTGCGCTGAGCGCTTCCGATTATGGTAAAGAATACATTTTTCATCACCGTCATTATTGTGCCGGTTTAGTAATGTAACGCAGCAGTCGACGCGCATTTGCCGGTTTGCTGCACTCAATTCGTGAGGCACCCACCTTTCAAGCTTTTTAATCATCCCTATTTGCTTCAAGTGAATTAAAACAGTTTCATCACTAACATCGCAGCCTACACCTAACTCGGACATGGTTTGCGATGGATCCGGTTCCACAATAGCCTTCGACTCTTCATTATCAACTGGGTTTCAGGCTGTTTACGGGGCTTGTTCTGCAGGTCGAAATTGCCTGAACGAATACTTCGGAACCAGAAAACTAACTGTGATTTCTTTTGCAGCACGACCGCCATACACGCCATTCACCCTTCGAGTCGTTTCCGCAGCACTAGTGCCACGGCGGAACTACTACGGCACTAGTAAAATTTAAGTTTTCCATTTTGCAAAAATGAGAACGCAAACAGAAAGAAAACAGTAGCATGAGTAAAAAGCTGTACAAATTAGAATTTGGAATTCCTTACCAAAGCGGAGAAATTCGTGATTAAATTAGCCAGTACGGAAAACCCCAATTTCATATGTAAGGACCTAATAAATATCTGTGACTCGGCTGCTAGAAACAAGGATTAGCATGCGCTGTGAAAATTGTGTTACCTACAAATTTTTTTTCAACAAGCAGCAAAAGGTTTTTGGTGTTAGCGAGTCAACATATGCTCTAACACAGGTTAGGTAGGTGCGTTGCCCTCCCCACCATGGTTCAAGCCTTGTCGTGGCGGTGGAGCTTAGTAGCCTGGGGTGTACCCAGGCGAACCCAATTGAACCGTGGGGGATCTTTACACCCCTCTTATAAGAAGAGGGGGCTAAAGATCAGGAGGCGGTGGCGCTTTTGCGAACGGGGAAAGGGGCGAGGATGGGAACCTCACCCTATTGCACTGTCCCAAAGTCGGTGGGGTTGTCCTGTAGTGCGTGACAACCCCATCTCTGGAGGTGGAGTTGGTCCCTTAGGAAGCTGACTAGCCGTTGAGGTGTCCTGATGATTCGTTGTTCCGGGACATCTCACCAAGGGCGGCACTGATGATTCGGCACTATCATGTGCCGCGAGTCCCACACACCACCGGACCCCACCCAGGGCCAGTGAAGGCGCGTACATGCGTTTCCCCGCGTCAACAAAAACAAAAAAAAAGGTGCGTTGCCCTCCTTTATCCTTTCCCTTGGGCCATGTGGATTCTGACAAACCGCACGAAACGCGTATAGCATAGCCATCACTTGTTTTAGGAATTTGGTTGGTAGTAAAGCACTATCAGGTTTTCATGATGGAGCTCGTAACAACTTAAAAAATATATCATATGTTTATGTATTTTTTTAATTATTTCGCTCGTTTCTACTTTTTTGCACCAGCGAACTAACGCCCAATTTTTTACTTTTCTATATATTTTTCACGATTACCCTTTTACAACAGTAGTGTATTTACGTCACCTACTTTACAGAGTAGGCAGGGGCATTTAATTGATAATCTATATTAATACGAGGGTGGATCTAAAAGTTTTAAACCCGACCAAGAAAATGAAAGAAAAGTGGATCTAAATTTATTTTTATTTTTCGTCATTGTCTCCATCTAGTTCAACACACTTCTTCCACCTGACCTGCAACTTGTTTATCCACTCGAAAAAAAAAAAAGATTCCGGAAGGTCGGCGAAATAATCGTTTACTGCGACTATCACCTCATCTTTGGTCGAAAATTTCGAGCCACCCAAATGTTTTTTTTAAATTTGGCAATAAATGATAATCCGAGGGGGCTAAATCCGGCGAATAAAGTGGGTGGGGCAGCAATTCGTAGCCACAATCATGGATTACAGACATTGTATCAACCGAAGTGTGCATTGTCTTGATGAAACAAAATTTCTTACGCAACATTCCCGGCATTTTTTCTTTTATTTCTTCCCGGAGTCTTCGTAAAAGGTTACAATAATAACTAGAATTTATAGTTTGACCTTTCGGTAAATAAACTACAAAAAAAATGCCCTTCGCATCCCAAAAACAGAAGCCATGACTTTGTTAGTCGACAAAACGACCTTAGCCTTTTTCGGCGTAGGAGAGTCTGATCTTTTCCACTGTTTGGATTGTTGCTTTGATTCAGGAGTATGGTGGTGAACCCAGCTTTCATCCATGGTAACAAATCTAGACAAAAATCCTCGGGATCAGTCTCAAAAAGTTCCAAAAAGTCTCGCGAAATTGTGTATCGAAATCGTTTTTGTTCAGCTGAAAGCAACCTCGGGACCCAGCGAGCAGAAACCTTATGGAACCCCAACTCTTTCGTTATTATGTGTTGCACCCGGCCATAACTAATGTTTGTTATCTCAGCTACCTTACCAATGGTCAAACGTCGGTCACCCAGTAAGATATCACAAATTTTATCGATGTTTTCTTTCGTGGTAGAAAATTTATATTGTGCAGTATCGGATTGAAACTGCGCACAATAAATCAATTTGACACATAGTAACAAATGACGGTATATTTAAAAAGATGTCATAGCTCCATGTAGGTTAGGCCACGAACTTTTAGATCCACCCACTAATATGAAGCGGAAAAGTTTGTGTCTTTTTATGTTTTGTCAAGAGTCTTCGCAACCGGCGTCTCCATGAAGAGAGTAATGAATGTGGAGGAGGCAGGGCAAGTATGTTAGGATCGTGATGACATTCCGTTCTCTCTGCCTACCCCATTAGGGAGCTGGCGTGTAGATGTTTTGTTGTTGTTCACTTGAAGCAAATAGGGATGATTAAAAAGCATGAAAGGTGGGTGCCTCACGTATTGAGTGCAGCAAACCGGCAAATGCGCGTCGACTGCTGCGTTACATCACTAAACCGGCACAATAATGACGGTGATGAAAAATGTATTCTTTACCATAATCGGAAGCGCTCAGCGCAATGGTTTTATCCTGGCCAGCCATCCAAATCCAAAATTAATCCCAAAAAGTTACTTGTGAGCGTTTGGTGGACTAGTACCGATATTGTTCATTACAGTTTTCTCAAATCTGGCCAGACTATTACGGCTGATGTCTATTGTCAGCAAATGCAAACCATGATGGAAAAGCAAGCAAACAACCTATGCTGGTCAATCGCTCCACGCCACTGTTGCTTCACGACAACGCCAGACCACACACTGCGCAACTGACTGCTACCGAATTAGAAGAGCTTCAATTGGAAAATCTAAGACATACTCCCCGGACCTTGCTCCAACGGATTACCATTTTATCGAAGATGTGATAACTTCTCACAAGGGAAAAATTCAACTCCAATGGGGCAGTCGAAATCTCCTTCTAAGATTGTATTAATTCCCGTCCAACTGGTTTTTTTAGTGAAGCGATCCATTGATCGTTCATTAACTACCTATGAGATGGCAAAAGTACATTTTTTTATAGAATAGGAGGGCAAACGAGGAGCACTTTTTACGACTACCGACGCCCATAATTACTATACCGGTGCGTTGCCCTCCTTGGTCCTTGCAATGGGCCAACGGCTACTCACATACCGCACGAAATGCGACACTGGAGATGTCACTTTGCGGCGGTATTATCTGAGCGAGAGATCCCC
>JAFELO010001116.1:351144-369010 GCA_017140195.1 Eumaeus atala
CGGTCGTGCCATGCACCATGCACTATGCTTGGCACTACGTCTTCCTAACATATGAATAGACATTATATAGCATGCACATATATAGCATAGAGAACAATCGTTCATAGTTTAATTAACTAAATGTTATATTAAAAGAAAATATTCGATTTTTGTTCCTCCCATACAAAACGCCGAGTTCATATGTAAGGACCGATATTAGAAGACAAACAAATTGAGACAAATATAAAGTGTAATTTTATAGATAGATGTGAATCCATGCACTCCCAGAAGATTTGCCAATTATCCAATCCTCATTTACTCATTTAGCTCATCTTGAGTGACTAAGATTTTCATCACCATCTGCTGTTTTGGCTACAAGCTACAATCTAATATAAAATGGGAAGGAATAGGAAAGATATCCACTGTAATGTCATTGGACATACTCCTAGCTCACACACACATACATATGATACTAAACGATGTCAATGAACATGCAATTCATGCAATATATGAGACTTTGGATAGCACAATATTATAATGATGTTAAAGGGTGTATGTGATCATGACCGTGACCTGTGGCTCTCTATGGGAGATGCTTGGACCAGCAGTGAATGTCATCCCGCTGATGATGATGATGAAAGGGTGTACACGTCTGTGTCACCTCTGGTGGGTCGACATCCCTTGCCCCACCATGATTTAAGCCTTGTCGTGGCGGTGGGGCTCAGTAGCCTGGGGTGATCCAAAACCCCTTGGGCGAAGCTAATTGAACCAAGGAGGTGTATGCTCTTTGTACCCCTCTTATAAGTAGAGGGGGAAAAAAAGCAAAAAAAAACAATGAGGCAGCGCTATTGCGCACGGGCCAAGGGGCGAGGATGGGAACCTCGCCCCATTGTACAGTCCCAAAGTTGGTGGGGTTGTCCTGGGGTGCGGACAAGCCCATCTGTGGAGGTAGTGTCGGTCCCTTAGGGGGCTGACTAGCCGAGGCACCTCACCAAAGGCGGTACTGATCGCACTCGCGGTGATTTTTGTGGGTTTTCGGCACTATAATGTGCCGCGGGCCCCTCACACCACTGGACCCCACCCAGGGCCAGTGAAGGCTCGTAAATGCGTATCCCCACGTCTACAAAAAAAAAAGTCAACATCCCTTATGAGTTACACTCTCCGGATGTCACAAGCATTACTAAACACTCAAACTACTTTGGTGTTAAATGATAAAGAAGTTAGAAACTTATTACTTCGTAATTGGCTGGACAATTGATTCATGTATGATATTAAGGAGTTATATAATAATTATATCTAAGAACCAGTTAAGAAACAAAACTTTTTTATTGTTATGGCCCTTCATCTATAGTTTAATTGTGCATTTCAGACTAGTAGAGAGTAGGGGATTAATGGGATATAACTTAAAAAAAAACCACTAAAACGTAAATTAAATATAAACACTTATTTCAATTGAAATTATCTTTTGAAAATAATTACATTCATAACTAGTTGACTCTACAAGTACACCAAATTTATCAATTGAAGGGCTGAATATTAGCTTTATTCAGTTCTGATAATTTCTTTTACAGTTTCTTCTTATGAAACAAGTGTGGTATGAAAAACAATTGTGTGTAAGGCTTCAGAACCTTCCCGGTCAAAAAATATAATATGCAGTATATTAAATCCTAAGTCCTAAATCTAATACTAATTTGATTCCAAGGCCTCAATAGGTTTATCAAAAGTTATTGCAATAACATCAGGTGTTCTTAACAATGCTGCATTCATCTTAATATTAGCAGGTGTTTTTAAATCTGTTACTAATATGTCTGATCCGTCTGGCTTCCATGCTGTAAATGTCGCTTGCAACGTTGATTGTTCATATGTAAGAATTTGACAGGGACTACCTGAAAATGATATACATACAAGCAATGAAACATTATTTACCAAATAATCCCCAAAAATAATATTCAGTTATTTACACAGCATAATCTATAATCTTCAAAATTGTAAATTGCACTAGTTTATAGGTGTTTGAAATTGTGCAGTGAACAATTTTAACCTCGACCCTACAACAGTATAGGAATAGAAAACAGGAACTGAAAATACACTTTTTTATTATTATGATCCTTCATATATAGTACAATTGCGCATTTCAGACTGGTAGAGAGTAGAGGATTCGGATCATCATCTACCGCCAGCCAAGCGTTTATTAGTTAATGGTGAACAATATAAATACCATTTAGTTCACTAACTGTCTTTAAAAACTTTTCTCTAAGTGTAGCTCTTGCTTGTTTCGCTTCTTCTGTTAACGTTACGTTGTTTTCAGGATCAGACACCATATTATATGAAATAGGAAACAATACGTGACACTAATATTTACAAAATTAGATTCTCTTATTAGTAAGTAACAACAAAAGTTTTGGTTTCTCTTTAAATACAAAATAAAATAAAGTCGCCTATCAGATGTCGGCTGTCGCCTGACGGTAGACAGTTTAAGTTGACGCCGGTGATAATTGAAGTTTGACAGCACATTGACAATAGACATTTGACAGTACATTTGTCGATGGTTAAACATTTTTAAATATTCAAAATAGCTATAATTCTTAAAATATAACTATAAATATTTTTTGTTTAGATTTCTTTAATGTACTTATTCACTGTTACAGAATTATTATTCCAAACAGTACAATGTAATCGATATTTTTTCAGGAAGAGGTAGTGCCGTACTGCATCAGAGGTAGATCCATGCATGGTACGTGACACTTCATCCTCCTATTCAAGGGAGTTAGGCCGGCTTGACTCGCCGGTACCTCTCGCTCTTAAGACGGCCGTAAAGTGACATCTTCAATGTCGCGTTTCATGCATTTTGTGAGTAGCCGGTGGCATATTAGGGTGGAAGGAGGGCAACGCATCGGCATAGTCATTATGTGGATGTTCATGGAAGTAATGGAAGTAGGTAGTCGTAAAAAGGCTCCGATTACACGTTTGCCCCCTATTCTATAAAAATAACTCTTAGCTTAAGATTTATAGTGATTATATTATAATATTCTTAGTAGCCAATATATAATTTATAATAAGCTTTCTAGTTCGTTGCGCAGTATACTCGTAACTTCGGCATGAATACTTATGGTCCCCGAGCAATAAAATTCAATGACAAAGTCCTTACCGAAAAAGGGTAGACACAATGACGGCTGCGGAGTTGTATGGCAGTACACGCTTAAGTCTTTGGTTCAGACTCAATTTACCAAGTTAGAACATCGCAAAACCCAATAACATTTCGTTCCACAAATCAGCCACTGCATCAACGACATTAACGGAGCAAATAGATTGTGTATCATTTAGGGAGACATTATACATTTATGAGGTTACAGATAATCATTTTAGATTAGAGATAGCGATTGGTGGTACACATTACAAAATGTCCAATAGGGTGAGACAGCTAATTTACATTATGAAAGACCTGCGCAGGATGCCAAGCTAATTAATACGGTTTTTACTGCATTGGGTCAATCTTTAAATATATATTGCATCCGAATTCAGGGTGATACATCATAAACTAATGTCATCAATGTCGCGAGAACCCAACGCGCAGTATAGAAAACAAAGCACTATAGACCGATCAGATATCCAACTGAGGACCTGTATAGAAACCCCGGTGTACTGAAAGTACGCAGACTTAACACACTTAGTACAGACAACACTACGGTCACTTTACACAAACGTGTCATTAACTTACAAGAATAAAATATATTTTTTTGAACGGCGTATTTCATTTCAGTAGAAATTTGCCTACAATGTTGACAATTTTTTTACAAAACAAATTTGGTAGACAGAATGCCTTCATTAAGTAGGAACTGGCATTATATAAGATGAGGTTTGTTTGGCAACACATTACCTTCAATAAAGTAAACTACCTACGCCCTCACACTCGCTATGTTCTGTAAAATTAAAGCAAGCAAGCAGCAAGTGGAGTTAAGATACCTAATAGTCTATGCTTACCTACCACTACTATTCTGTAATTACTTATCAAATTTATTATTATTATGTTAAGCCCTGTATGAATCTCAAAGTCGGGTAAAGGTCTCACCAGATTTTCATGGTCCAGAGGTTCATGGTGCCTACCAGGCCAAAAATACAATAAAAAACAATTATTACATACTGTTTAGGAGTTTGACCATGTAACATCAGATTTTTATATATTAGTTGTATACTACATAGGTAAATAGAAATAATACACAATGATTTATAATATTTTATTACATCTCTAATGGTTCACACGAATCAATGAAAAACCAATCACAATCTTCTTATTTTAATAAAATAAAAATTGATAAATACCTGAAATCACTCCACAGTGGAATCGGGGTTACAGTTAAAACCTCCTTAGGGTCAAAGCATTTGCAGAGGTAGCATTTACACAAACTTAATATCTAATTCAATTAATAACATATTTATTCAATGCAAGATTTAAATACATGCATCCTAATTATTTGGATATCCGTTACATTGTAATGTTATGTCACCTCAAACTGTAGGCCATGTGTCAGTGTACTGTAAGACTGCTGCATCTCCTCTTCGGGTGCTAATTTCAAAAGTACCTCATTGGTGCTGTAGATAATCTGGTCTCAGCGGTCCTTCTTCCTCTATTGTTTGCCCACTGAAAAGTCCATGGGTAAGCTAGTAACGAGAGTATAAAAATGTTCAAGTGAAATCAACTGATAAACGATCATGAGCAACTTCCATTCATCTTTGCCTGGTCTTTAGTTATCCAGAAACTTCATTAAAATTATATTTAAAACATAAATTTGAAAGAAATCTATGTAACTTCAATCAACAGTTGTCATTGTCAGTTGATTTCAAAAGGGATAAAAAGGGTAGTTTTACAATAAAATATGGCAACAAGTCAGTGTTTTGAAAAATATGTTTTTTTATTACTTGTTCCCATACGAGGGTACCTGGAAATGCACAGTAGGTGATGTAAAAACAGCATCCTTTATGTGACAAAGAAGCATTATGTGACATGCTTCCTGACATCACTATCACAATTATAATGATATGCTATTGAGCCTAGTAAAGCTAAATTAGTTTAATGCACGTATGTGGAATTACATTTGTTAATGGACTGGACCCTACACCCCTATCGAAAACCTAACAAATACCTGGCATCATCTGAATACAGCATCGATACTCCGAAACTCCGGTATCGCGAAGACGAAACAAATACATAAAAATACCTCAACTTGCAAAGGCAGCTCGAAAAACTCATGGACGCTAACGTCTTTCGCACAGCAAAAGCGATCGTCCAGAAAACAGTTTTTTTCCAATTTTCTGCAACGCAGCAGCTATTCAAAATACCAATTAAATACCTGCCAGGTCCGTCGGTGTGACGACAACTACCAAATCGAGAGTGCAATTGCACATTTTCCCATTTTGCCAAATACCAAACTTTTATTTTGGCATGTAACTATAGCTGTAAAATAAGTGTTCACTTTAATACTTATCATTGTACCAACAATCGAAGATGTATATTTTATGTGTGTAGTTGTAAGGGGCATGCCATATGCGTGTGTGGAGTTTACATGACAGCATGATTGTATAAAAAAAATACAATAGATTATGCTTACCAGTTCGAGTGGATTGTGATACCTCAGTCTGTCGCTAGTGGCGGTCGCGCGACCGTCGGCGGGGACGCTCGTGAGACGACCCTGAAACAAATTGCTCTAATGAGTATCTAATCACGAGAGCTCTATGAGCAAAGGAGTATTGGCGGTCAATAGATTTTGTTAAACAGAAAAAAATAATTTGTTTCCGTATAGTGAAATAATAGAAGCTTTATAAGGTCTCATACATACAAGCTTATGAACATAAACCACAGTATAAATTTTTCTCATAAAGTTCCTAGAAAAAAAATTGACATCGACAGCAGTCATGTACAACTACAACATTGTATATTTTGTCTATATGAGGGTCACAACGCTTCGGCTCAGGTTGAAAGCGGTGTCACTTAAATTAATTTTAGTAAGATAATTTATAGGGCAGAATTTCTAACATTATTTCAACATCACTATAAAGCCTTTTTGATAATAAGTCGGGGCCTATTGATGACTACTGACGCCCATAGATGTCCGCAAAGTTAATATGAGATGTGTTGCCCTCATATCTTTCTCAGTGGGCCACCGGAAAATTACAAACCGAACAAGTGTGATAACAAAGATGTCGCTTTAAGGTATCGACTTCACGCTGCGAGAGCGAGGTCACCAGCAAGGACTAATTCGGCTATAATGCATCACAACACCACCTCTTAAACAAACAAAACAAATTTTCTTTTGCCCGGGGGGCAAACGAGTAATTGGAGCCCATAAACATCCACATAAATACTATGCCGATGCGTTGCCCTCCTTCTGCCCCCTAATGGGCCACCGGCTACTCACAAAATGAACGAAACGCGACACCGATCAAAGTAAATATGTTAATAGCGAGAGGTTGTGTCGGCCCAATTCCGTGACATCTCCTATGTTATGTATATATATGATGTAGTATCATGCACCATGCATGGCACACCTCCTACTACACAGCATGGCATTACCTCTTACTAAAATTATATTAATTATATATTTAGTCCTAAGCACATCAGCATAGATTTTTGCAGTGAAACTTCTTATAGACTTGGGGCATTTTTTTTAAACAGTTGCTCACTTCTCTCTTTCCTGTGCTTCCTATCCTTTTCTCGGTCTCGCTCCCGGTCGCGGTCTCGCTCCCTCTCCCTCTCCTTGTCCCGCTCCTTCTCTCTTTCCTTCTCACGCTCTCTGTCCCGCTCACGCTCACGCTCCCTGTCCTCGTGGCGACCGCTTCTTTCCTTTTCGTCTCTGGAAGACCTGAAATTTTTTACATACTATATGAAATTTTGTCATAGAATACATTTTGAAGATACAAATATTATACACAATATTGGGAGAATAGTAAAAAATAATGATTTTATTTTTAAAATTGTCTCAAATACACTCACTCTCTCTCTCTCTCTCTCTCTCTCTCTCTCTCTCTCTCTCTCTCTCTCTCTGGACTAATAGAGAAATACATGTACACAGATAGAAGTCCTGTTCCAGTCTTCTGGGTAACAATACTATTTATTTCAAGTGTACTAAATTAATTCGTTTTCTGGGGAATGTTAAAGTTTCTCAGCACAAGCCCAGAAACTTTAGATCATTCTAAACTGTTATATCTTTCGTCTGTATGTTAATTGATTTCATAATAACTTTCATAATCTGTAGTAAGTAAAAAAATAAGTGGATTGCAGAGTAGTCAACAGAATCATCCTCAGTTGAATAAAAAAAGAATAAAAACGTGTGCGTGCAATTCACATGCAATAGAAGAAAAACAGAAAAGTTTGTTTGCTTGTTTGTTTGATGGTGCACTGAACCAATGGTGTTATGTGTAAAATTCTCCACTTACCGAGAAATGTTAACAAAACTAACCTGTGACGCTCCCTATCCCGCTCTTTGTCCTTATCCCCCCTGTCCCCGCGGTCCCTGTCCCTCTCGCGGTCGCGGTCCATCCGCTCGCGATCGCGCCGATCGGAGCCCAGCCCCCCGCTGCCACGGCTGCTGCGGTCTCTCTCCCTCTCCTCGCGCCTCCTCTTCTCTTGTTGTTCCTTCTCTCGAGCTTCGTTCATTTCGTCGTATGCTTGACGCAACTTGAAATATCTGAAATAGGTTTTAATTTTAATACCTATTATATCAAGAGGCATTATTGGCAACTAAAAACAAACACGTTGGTATTTTTTGAAGTAAAGGCGACTGAGTTACGAGTGAAATATAGCACAGAAAGTACAAGTGAAATATAGCACAGATATAGATTACAATCTGAAATAAGATAATAATTATATTTTATTCCGAAAAAATAATGGTTGCCAGTAAAACATATGCATACTCATGACATTATAACAATAACCCACATGGAACTTACCCGACATGTTGTTTGCCTGACAGATGGTCATCAATTCTCTGCTGTGCATCTCCAACGATGAGGAATGCTCCACAGACAGGACAAACTTCCATTTGCTTTTCTTGAGCAGCAGCAAGCTCCGCAGTCATTGACCAATGGCTGAAAAGAAAATTTAAAATGATTTTATTTATTAAACCTACATCTCTAAGTAGTAAATAAAGTTATGGTCATATTCAGTTTATATTATCATTTAAATAGTTAAGTTACCTTATATTTCTATTTACTTGTATATAAAGTTTTAAAATGATAACAAAATAGTATGTGTTAGACCATTGTTACATATCTTATTAGTAGCATATAAACATACCTATTTTCTTGTTGCTTCAACAGTGAATCTTTCTCTTCTTTCAACCTGTCACACAGTTTCATGAGCCCCTGGGCCTGCTCTACGTTACCACATGTTCCAGCCTCCTCCGCCTCCTGGACTAATGCAGTTATTTTCTCAGACAAGAGATTTACCTGAAAGTTATTAAGATTAAGTCCGAGTTAAGTCTACAGTTTCCAAACACACTTTAAGCTGCAAGGAAAGTTTAAAAAACAAATACAAATAATAAAATGCAAATTCTAACTATTTCTTCTTACTTCTCGTTATTTCATAATTAAGGATTATGAGAAAAAATGTATAAGAAACATGTTACAATAACAAACTAAAGTAAAAACAATTCATTTAAGTGAAAATGTTTTTTTTATTTCACACTTAAGATCTCTTGATTAGTAATCTAAAGTATTATAAACATGTTACAAAATCAAAAAATAACTAAAAAATTTTAAAGTGCTAACTTGCCTGTTCTTGATTTTTTTCAGTCTGAGCTTGAGTCATTGGTGGACCTTCAGGTTTTGAATTCATTAACTCCAGACGTTGCTTGCCTTTGAGTATTTTTCCTAAAAAATAGTCATTAATGAGAAACTAGAAATAACCATTTTATTATCAGGCCTATTTAAAAAAATTCAAAACATTTATGAATTATTGTATTTGCTCAAAACTTAATACATTTTCAGTAATTAAATGAAACTTATAAAATTGCACATACTGTATTCTGGCATAATAAAACAAAAAGGTTAGTCCTTCAGTTATATACTTGTTTGTGAAATGTTCAATAACGTCTAAATATCATAAATCTTAATGTTGTTGCTTCCTTAATGTTGCAATCAAAAATCAAGAAAAAATTATGTGTTATACAAAACCTAAGTATTTCATCTGATTGGAATAAGTGGCCTTAATACTATTACCACTTATCTAATGTATAAAACATAATTTTGTGTCCTATGTATAAACACAGAAATGACAGACACTACTGTTTGCTTGCCCACTACAAGCAGCTTTGTCCCGGGTCAGAAATCGTCATTACTGTTCACATACTGTTTAAATTAATTTTGCACGAATATATTCCATTGGTAAGGTTTGTATATTTTATTAACCAGTTTTCGTTACATTGTACAAACTTAAAACAATCTTTTTGACCTAAAACAAGATTTCGTTCCTCATAAAAGGATCCTACCTTACAATATTACAATGATTATTCTAAGTTTTACTTGTCAGAGAGTGTAATGAAACAATTATACAGCACTATTCTCATACAATTGTATAATTAACACAGTAGTATATGGTATAAGCAGAGATTAGGATACATAATCAGCACAAACATCAATAAACACAATAATCGAATATGCATAGTATTCAGTTATTTGTATTTTTTTTTAGTCTAATCTCTTTTTACCTAGTTTCTTTTACCCCATCTTGCAATAGCATTAAAAATTAATATATGTAACTTACTTTCAACATCATTAATCATATGACGGCAATATCTTAGAAATTCTTCCACATATTGTGATTTTTTGTAAGATGTATCAGCTTTTTCAAATAAATCTTTAACTTCATCATCATGTACTTTAGGGCAGACTCCTAAATCAGCACGGGTATTTACAAATAAATCGTGAGGACAGAACTTCACCATATAATATTTACAATACTGAAAAAAAAAACAACTTAATAAATAATAATCCCTATGATGATCGATTAATACTACCCTATTTTTTCACCGATTAGGTTAGAAATTAGTTTTTATTATTTATATAGAATTATTAACTAAAACTTGCCTCAGGATCTTCCCAATTAGGTTTCTTTATTTTTTCATTTGGATTTGTATTACGATGTCGCCCCATTAACTCATCCAGCAATTGTGCCGCCGCTAACACAGCCATGGTTAAACACTAAAGAGGAAACGGTTTTATTATAATACTATATGTATTTTAACAATATCAATATTTGAACAAATGTATTTAAGTTTCATTACCAATAATAGTAAATCTCCACAATAAAGGTACAACTTTAATTCCCACAATCACTTTGTCATACAAAATCACAACGCCATTTCTAATTTCTAAATTCAATGATGTCAGAACACAGACTGACATCCGTGTTGAAATCAAATGTCATGGTATTAATAATTAACGAGGGAAACACTGTGGTCATTGCCCGCATGACATAAATATGGCAATTATTCTGAAAATACTCACACATTTTTTTTTATTTGTTAAATTGTACAAAAATCCGTTTATTGCGCTTATTAAAGAGACACGTTTGTATAAATGTTGTATGAACATTGACAGATAATATCAACTGAACATCTCGTGGACCAAGACTTCATACGAAAATAAAAAATCAACTTATTCTTTATAGAGTACGACAAGTTTCGTTTTGACCACTATATGGTATCCGTGAAATAAAAAAAGGGACATTTTATTTCTATCCCACATGATATACGCAAATCTAAAATATCGTACATATTGTCATTTGTCCGTCCGTGGGTCATCTTTGCTGGCCTGGGGAGGCCTGCGAGGATTATGGGTATCGAGGCGAATCTCATGACACTTCTCTGTTCGCGAGGGGCAACTGTCCCCTCGGAGGTGGGGCAATCCACTAATAGTGGGTTGTTGCGCACCGAGGTGCGGAGGCCGTACGGCCTGAATAGGGATGCGACCGCGGCCTACTGGCTTGCAGGTATGGTGAGTGGTGAAATGTGGTGATGTCCGAGTGTGATTTGGGTTATGCGTGTGGGTAAGTGATCCTCGTCTCGATCGCCGGGGCCGAGGACCCCTCTCCGCTTGGTGGATCACGGGATACGAGCTCTCGCGGGTACGGCCGCCCGTCGGGTGGTCGCGCGTGCAGCGGGGCCAGATCCCCTCAGGTGGGCGAGCGGTCCATTGTCTGCGACACTGAACATGGCTCGAGACTTAATACTATTACCACTTATCTAATGTATAAAACATAATTTTATGTCCTATGTATAAACACAGAAATGACCGACACTACTGTTTGCTTGCCCACTACAAGCAGCTTTGTCCCGGGTCAGAAACATAAAAAATGTACCATCAGTACTATTTATGAAGCTATTTTATCGTCATTACTGTTCACATACTGTTTAAATTAATTTTGCATGAATATATTCCATTGGTAAGGTTTGTATATTTTATTAACCAATTTTCGTTACATTGTACAAACTTAAAACAATCTTTTTGACCTTAAACAAGATTTCGTTCCTCATAAAAGGATCCTACTTTACAATATTACAATGATTATTCTAAGTTTTACTTGTCAGAGAGTGTAATGAAACAATTATACAGCACTATTCTCATAAAATTGTATAATTAACACAGTAGTATATGGTATAAGCAGAGATTAGGATACATAATCAGCACAAACATCAATAAACACAATAATCGAATATGCATAGTATTCAGTCATTTGTATTTTTTTTTAGTCTAATCTCTTTTTACCTAGTTTCTTTTACCCCATCTTGCAATAGCATAGAAAAATTTATATATGTAACTTACTTTCAACATCATTAATCATATGACGGCAATATCTTAGAAATTCTTCCACATATTGTGATTTTTGGTAAGATGTATCAGCTTTTTCAAATAAATCTCGAACATGACTCGAGACAATCGGGCCACAAACTCACCGACAGACTCGACCCGCAGGTCTCGCGCGAACACGTCGTTCCGGACGTAGTGGCCGGCCCCCGCGATGACTCGCAGGGATATGCTCTGCTGGGCCTGCAGACGCTTCTTCTGGCTCGGGGAGGTGAGCGCGTACCATGCCGGGGCAGCGTAAGTGAGCCACGATCGGATGTACGTCTTGTATATCCCCAGTTTCGTGCGTAGTGAAAGCTCGAATGCGAGCACTGGTCGCAGTAAGGCGCGGGCTGCCCTCGCCTGGTTGATCGCTCGATCAACCTGCGAGCCCATCCGCAGCGTGCGATCAATGCTGCACCCGAGATACTCCTTCCCTTCCAAGAACGACGCCACTAGTCGCACGGGAGCCGGCGGGACGCCGGCGTCCATCAGCTTGACCAGGAGACCCGGGCGCCACACCCTGTCGAAGGCCTTTTCCATGTCGAGAAAGACTCCGGCCGAGTGTCTTCCCTTGTTCATCATCATCCGTGGCCAAGTGATGGAGCACCCGCGTCAACTGCAGTGTGGTCGAGTGGCCGCTCCGGAAACCGAACTGCTCCTCCCTTATTAGGACGTACAACTTCAGTCTCCGGAGCAATAGCCGCTAGAACAACTTCGCCACGTGCAACGGCACCGTCATCGGTTGGTAGCTTCCGGGCAGGTGCCGAGGCTTGCCCATCTTCGGCAGGCAGAGGACGACTATTCTCCCTTCCTTCCAGATATCCGGAAAGTGGGTCGTGCGGATAACGCCGTTAGCTACCCTGGTTAGAGCCACGGCTGTGCGCCACGACATCATCACCAGTGCTGTGGGGGGGATGTTGTCGGGGCCTGGTGCTTTGTGCTCAAGAGGCGAAGGGCATCCTTCCGCAGCTCGGCTGGGGAGATAAAATCCCCCCCGCCCAGCGGCGGAGGCAAGCTCGAAAGGAGCTCTCGTACGCGTGCTCGTGGTGCTCGGCGGCGACT
Source organism: Eumaeus atala (assembly GCA_017140195.1). NCBI lineage: Eukaryota > Metazoa > Arthropoda > Insecta > Lepidoptera > Lycaenidae > Eumaeus > Eumaeus atala. The sequence continues at coordinate 364,027 of JAFELO010001116.1, forward strand.
GGAGCTGCTGGGTGCGGTGTGAATTGTGTTTGTAGGTGGTTGGCGTGCATGTCTGCTCATGTCTGGGCGTTGGCCCTTTGAGTCGGTGAGTGGGCTGATCTGGCTGATCTTGGTCTTCGACCAGCTGAGTTGTCTGTTCAGGGCGTAGAGGGATGTGTCGTTGGCGCCGGCTCGAGTGATAGTTCACTCCCAGTCGGGCCCTCGACAGTCCCACGCCCTTGCAGAGACGTCCTCAGCGAGTCGACTGAGATCGGCCTTGATCAGCGGGCAGCGGGTCCGGGCCCAGAGCCTCCTCAACTGCCTTTTCTTCCTGAGATCAGACAGGAGGTCGAGAGGGAGGTCGCTCCGATAGCGCGCCTCGACCGGCGTGGTGACGGTCGCCGCGGCCTGTGCCTCCCGGATAAATCCGTGAGACTACAGGCCGCAGCTTCCACCTCCCCCGCGGTCTCGAGCTGCCCGTCGATAGTGTCATTTGTTCTCTTGTTCAAACTATATTATTTCAGTATATTGCCGTAATTAAAAGATGGTAAAGAGTGTAGACATCAAAGATTTTCTTACCTGAACTTATTCTGTGGAAGCGAAGAGAAGCCCAATACAGCTTCATTGGCTTGCTATAAGTGCTCGTCGGGTGACGAGACTTAATTTGAATTCAAAAAGGGGTCCGACCTCCCAATCTCCAGCAGATGGGAGAGATGTATCCCGGCATGAGAATATTTATGATCGCCAATTCACTTATTATCATTATCAGAAAGACCGGGGTCCCTCATCCAAATTTGTACACGCAAGCGAGCCTATATAATCAAAACTAAAATTTAATTGATGTTTTTTTAGGTTTAATATAACACACGACAACTGTATGCTGAGTGAAGAAAATATTTCGCAAAGCGTTATCCGGTTACGCATAAAATAAAACAAATAAAAATGATCCATACATTTCCGCATGCAGGGACTTGTGTCAGACAGGCGCCTCTCAAGTCCCCATTTTTAATGTGTAGGCGTTTTCTAATGCTAATTCGTAACTTTTACTTGCTTCTACAACAAATAACACATAGAAAACACCTTTTCATAGTATTTATCTTGACCCTTCGATTTTGCAAGTAGAAAAGAATCGATTCTTCTTTGTTAACTATCATTATTTTATTCACCAAACTATTATACCACCCGCTTATACATCTTCCAAATCTATCACCACATTCCGGTGATTATCAGTGCATTAAGGCACTGCTATCACTGAAAGTATCATGAATAAAGTAGGTGCACATTTACACTTATGAGTAATGCGAAAGATTAGACAAAGTAGGTGACGAATGACAGGTTCGCTAGTAACCTTATCTTATCTGATAAAATAGTATTCGCTGCAAACTCTACCTGCAATTTTTTTTGATACAGTTCGTTTTGACTGTTGTTGTTTTTCGAAGTTATACTTTTATAGAATTAATTTAATTGTATAATACCTACCCAAAATGGTCCAAAATAAATCTCTGTTATTTTATTTTGCTGTGATATTAGGTAAGTTTAAAAGTGTTATTTTATATACCTTGATAATATCAGGAATACGAAGATTGACAACTGTTTAAAAGACAATAATATATTGGTACCGATGCAAAATGTTGTTCATAAATATTTAAAATCATAGAGTACTTAATTATTGATAGTATACCTGAGAAAGTAGATACCTACCTTATTTCTTGTTGATACGGGAAAACGCATTTATGCGCCATCACCGGCCCTATGTGGGGTCCAGTGGTGTGTGGGGCTCGCGGCAGATTGTAGTGCTGAATATCATCTAAAGCAATCGCGAGTGTCCCGGAACTGAAAATCATCACGGCACGAGGACGGATAGTCGGTATGCTTAGGTACTGCTACCACCTCCCCAGAGGAGTTGTCCCACACCAAAGGACATCCCTCCACTTTGGAACAGTGTAATAGGGCCAGGTTTCCAACATCGCTCCTTGCGCAAATGCGCCTCTTCCTCTTGCGCTTTAGTCTCTTCTTCTTATGGGAGGGCTACAAAATGTCGCTCCCTCGGTTTAATTGGTTTCAACCAACGTTTCTCGGTTCGCCCCATACTACTGAGCCTCACTGCCACGACAAGGCTTGACACATGGTGTGGGAATAAGTACCTACCTAAATTATGGCATGCATAGTCAATACTTAACATAAATAGGGCCTTCTGTAGTGACATTTTAAGTTGAATATCATATCAATAGTTATGTGTTTCGGAGGCGGGTGCGGCGAAGATTTTTCATCCCTTCCCACATAAGGTCATAGTTAGAGAAGGCCATACTACTTATATATATATAAACGCTTGATGGTATTACTTTTAGTTATCCTGAGTACACTGACTCAAGAAACCGAAGCTAGGAGAAAAATTCTTCGTGGTCGGCGCGTTATGACTCGCACATATTATCGTAAGTATATTTTACCACTCAACAGTGTTGCTGGGCTCCTAAATTTGCAGGTATAGTCTCAACAAATTTGCACTAGTTACGAGACGATTTAGGGATCTTTAAAAGTGGTGATTGTTCTTTTTTAAACGAAGGCAACGATGTTGCGGTCTGGTCTTTTCTTTTTTTGTACAGTAGATATGGGGGGGGGGGGGCAACGTACCATCGGAGCATTTTTACCGAGGCCCATAGACATCACAAGTGCTCGTCGGGTGACGCGATTAAAGGATTTGGGGTTGAAAGGAAGACTCTTTTCCATCTGTACGATGCAGGTGGAAGAGAAACGTCCTTATCGATTGAAGCAACGAGCGGAAAACGGGAACAGCTCACGCGTGACAGTTAAAGTTTACTCAGCGCAGACGTGAATGATTGGCTCATAGACAGGATCATGACCGGGGCTGACCTCCTCTGGCCAATAAATTACAAAGAAAATGTTCTATCCCGCACAATGTAAGTAGACAAACTTAAAACATCGACAAAAATGCCTATAGTATAAACAAAATACTGTCACACCTGAAATTTGAATATAACATAATCGGGCCCCACGTTGGGCGCCAATTGTTTACAATCAATAATAAACTGAAAGTAATACAAGAAAAAGGCAATAACATCAATACAGTTATTAATAAGGGTTGGTAAAAAGTGACGGTATGAAGTCTTATTTTGCAGTTGTTCGAGAATCCCTGCAGCAACCCGAAACTCTTTTTTATATATAATTGTTCCGAACCACAAATTGTTCTCAGATTGTTCTTCAATTCTTATAGTCAATATTTGAAGATTATAACGACTTCATATATCCATGTTAAATATCAATTTAATAAAAAAGGGAAAAGGAAGGAGCTCTGAAAGGAACATACAACCAATAAGATTCCCACTCTCGGCTTCATTTCAAACGTGACAAATACTACTGAAGCTGACACATTAATAATAAGGTCTATCAAATTAATAGCCATACAGATCATGTAAATATCCATATCAAAATGCACACATAAGCGAATCAAGACATTTTAAAATTAATAAAGATTTTTCGAAACATAACATATGAAACATGGCGTCGGCAAGAAATCACGAAGTCACCCTTTATATGTAACATAAAATTATTCGTGACATATTTGATATATTTTATATCACGAATATATGGGTTCACGGTGAAAAAAAAACTTAATTATGATTTGGGGATGGCAGATAGCGTCAGCCATTCCAAATATATCCATCCTCCACATCGCAAAAAGGAAAAACAGTGACATTTCATCAACACAGAAAACATAAAGCCTTACAGTCAAAGATGACAGATATACTTTTTTATTAAAATTTTTAAGTAGCAAAATATCATTGCTAGAGTACGTAGCACATTAGGCACAACCACTGCGCCAGCCAAGGCAGCGATATAAATTAATAATAAAAAAAATCGCCGTGTCTTGTAGTAACCGATGAAGCTGTACTATTAGCATCAACTACAAATTTAAAATTTTAGGAATACTTTCTTAAAATACAATAAAATCACAAGTCAAAGACAGTAAATTTATTTATTTATCGAAAAGGAAATTAAAATACAGGATAAAAAAAATTAAATTTTTAAACAAATCAAAAAGCTAAGTCTTACTTATTAGTGAATCTAAAAATATAATATATTCCTATTACTTACTTTTCAGATGGAAGTGCTGTACCTGCATGGGCTATCAGTTTAATAGCTGGCACAGGAATGTTAATAGTTGGGGGTATTATTTATGCGGTTATGAGAAAAATTGTTTTATCATCTGAAACTGGATATCTCAATACTTATCAATCACCAATGAGAAACGAAGTATAATATTTATTTCTATTATTTTAACGTACTATAGTATGCCTCATGTGATCCAAAGGCTTCATATCTGGAGGTACCGCCATGTAGGCAGTAGACAATTTTTTAATTGAGTTTTATCAATAGTAGTTGATTTAAGTAATTATTATATTTTGTTAATTTGAATACTTTATTAATAAAATATTGGAAATGTTATATTCTGGTTTTCGTTTAATTCTAAGCGCAGCACAACGCAATAACGAGATGCACCGTTTACCCTGGTCCAGCATTTTATATCGGACTTAAAACAGGCGTGAGTAACTACCGACTAAAAACCACTGCGAGAGCCAGCCACATATCGTAAGGTGAAAGGGCTGATGGTCTGGATGGACATATCACATTCTCTTCCTTTCAAAATTAAAATGAATTTTTCTACTACCTGCCAACAGCTAAGAAACTCGTGAAAGAAATAAAAAAATCGAGTTGTATAGTACAAATACATGGAATATGACAAAGGCATTGCATTTTAGCAGACTTAAAAAAGGAGTAACATTCGTCATACAAAAAGTCCGTTACGTTAACGAATTTCTTTGAAGCGTCATTTGACATAGTAGTAATTAAAGTTGTCAGCATAGCCAGAATTTGCAAGGCAGGTGTCGGTGGCAGTAAGCGGTAACGCCTTGGTAAGCATAGTAGGTGAAGTCTACTAGCTAGCTGCTGGACAATGTACACAAAGTAGCTGGCTGTAAGTATATAT
>JAFELO010001116.1:373594-391289 GCA_017140195.1 Eumaeus atala
AATGTTTGTGCCAACTACTTTTCTTTATATTGTCTCCTTTTAAATACTGGTTGTCTGGAAGAGACCGCTTGTAGCGGTAACACCGCCTTTTTGTGCCTGTGCATAGTTCTAAGTTCTAGAATAAGTTATTGTAAACTACTTGGCACAAAATAAAGTGTTTTTATTATTATTATTACCGGCACGAAAGTATAGCGCTGAACGTTTTTACGCAGAAGTACGAAATACGGTATCGGAGGGGCGGTGGCGGGTCGCGGGAGAGTCCCGCGCATCGGGCGGGAGTTGCGATTGGTTCTAGTGATACATGTGAACATCTTAGAACTCGGTGCTGCAGATACGACTTACGTGCTGGGCCCTGAACTTTTTACTCTTTTTCATATTATCGAAGACTTCGATGTATTCCAGATCATAGTAAAATTTGTAGACGTGATTAATTCAGAATAAGAAAAAACGCAATGATTTATATTTCTTGATTTAATCTCATATCAAATTACAGAACATAATTTATAGATTTAACGCAACATACTATGTGTATCTAAAAGTTTAGATCTGTAAAATATAAATTAAGAGTGGCACCATTGAGGGCATTATCAGTAAATGCTCGAGGCCCCCTTACACAATGATACACTGATAAGAAAAATAATCTTATAGTACCAAAACGATTTTAAATCGCAATTCCCGTTTACTGTCTAAAACACATAATATCTTCACTATTCAGCCAATTAACACATATGATATATTTTGTTAGCCTTAAATAATAACTACACCATACTAATACATTACATATAAAGTTACTTTTATATACAATTACTGTCACTATTATCAAGTTTACAAGCTGTTAAACCCATGCCAAACAAAGAATTCAGAAATGGCAGCTTACAATTTATAATTTTTAAAATTGCGCTTCATAGTAAATACATTTTGGTATTCTAAAATAAGAGGATCAAAATTTACTACTATGACACTCTTATTTTAGAATAAAAGTTAGAAAAACTGTAAGTTACTTACACAACACTTTAGTTACCTTTAAAGGATCTAACTTAATGAAATTAAATTCAAATAACTAAAAAAAAAAAGTTATATCAACCTGCCATTTTTAAATATCTTGTGTGATGACATGGATTGTGTGGTAGAAAGTGATTATAACACCACTTTCGGTCCTGGCGGTACTAAGCTAAGTATACAGCCACCAGTAACACAACTATACATTTTTTTCTTAAAACTAAAATTATCACACCTTGTACTGTACATAAATGGCAAAGTATCGATGAGCCTAGGCGTATGGGGATAATTAATTAAATTAATTAGTGCTAAAACATCGTGGCATGATCTGGTCCCCACCTACTCCAAACGTTTATATTTACGACACTATTCCATGCATGTGAAAATTACGCTCAATGTAACTATCACGTATCGCTTTCGTAAACTACGCGAATATCATTGATCATTATAAAACTATTAGAACTGATTGTCCTGCTATTCATTTAGCCATTTTAGCTCACAGGCCATCGACAAATGTCGTAAGTGAAGATTTGTGGGTTAAATATGAGATAGAATCTGTATGAGTAGTTCTGTAATGATAAAGAGCATCTCACATGTCGTATTTAAGTAGAAAAAATATGTTGTATATGAATATGTTGTCAAGCTGTAGGCTATAAATCTTTATTTAAATTCTTAATCATCAACAATATTTACTCTTACCTTCAAATAAGGAATGTAATATTTAATTTTCAGATGTTTTAGGAGATCCTATACAGTATACCCGACGGATCCAGGAAAGGAAAAGTTTCAAAGACCAAAAGCATATTTGTGTGACTTGTTTGCTTGATAATCTAAACAGGATTGATGATTTTCACATATTGTGTGAAAACGAGAGGTTAAAATAATTTATTCGACATTTTTTTAAACTAGGTCAGTGCTCTCTTAGTATAACAAATACATACTTCAAAATTAACACAAAGTTAAAATTTAAAAAAATGTTAGAATAAATATGATGTTTCTACCGCTGCTATTGTCAAAAAGTCACCGTAGTTAAATAAGTTAATTGCCATCAAACACATTGTTGAATACGATACATATCAGAACCCACATGAGACCTATCTACATATTACTTTATAAGTTTGATCTTCTCATAATTGTTGTGTCACATTGACTACTCACTTGTAAAAGTACAATAAATATTTTAATAATGTGAGTACCATGAACAAAATGCTCATTGTATTTATAAAAAAAATAAAATTTTCGCGTTAAAATGGCCATTTTTCCCCACATTCTGATTCACATCTCTCTTCAATAATCTTCTTCACTCGGACAAAGTGTTTCATTCATTTGAATGTTTATATTTCACAACTATTTCTTGAATTACCACTATTCTTCAGACAATGGCTTATCTTGAAAGTAATAATATAGTCAGTCTAAACTAACCCATATTAAACCAATCACAACATTGGGCAGCTTACCAGTCACAACTCGAGGTCACTCAGTATAGATTAGCAAAACCAACTTGAAACTCGTCACAAAATCAGCTAGCATCACTCGTAACTTCAGTCCGTCAAGTTGGTATCGGTACGGCCGAGTCCAGGCACTGCTAGTAGTTGACGGTAACGGTGTGGTGAGCGAGCGAAGCGTTGGCGTGGTGCTGCGAGCCGGCCGAGTGGGCGAACGTGCCAGGGGCCACGCCCGCTGAACTAGTCGTGGCTCGAACTTGTGGCTGTGGAAACGAAACATATTTAAATTAATTTCAAGAGAACTATTACCGATTTTATTGCAGTTCATTTAGTTACCTCATAAGCGGGTAGATTATTTAGTTCACCCGTGATCACAATTGCACTAATGCTTCTAAAACATCAGGCTTATGAAATAATTAAATAAACGGCGATAAATTTAAAGACATCATCAATTTTAAGAGGTTACTTACTATGCTGACAGTTTATATACATTTTAAACACTTTTATTGTCAGTTTCATGTATGTCCATTTGGCGTGACCATATAATTGAATGGTGTTACAACCTCTATAAAAGAGTGTGGTTTTAAAGCGACTTCCAACAACGATAACAACGCGTCGGCTACGTTATCTCTGGACGCGGACGTAAGAAAGTCCAGGAGTCGACAAAGCAGCAATGACCACAATTATACTGTATTTAGTAGGTGTAGTTAGTTTTAATTTAACTACGTACTGTAAGCCGGCATATAGCTTGCAGTGTTGTCATTAGTTGCGTGTAAACTGTGAAGGCATTGATTAGCTGTACTGCTGCTGCTGTACTGGTGTAACGCTCATATGTTTATTTAACATTTATAATGATAGTAGCTTTATTTCTTAAAACAAATTATGTGTCAAGGTGTGTTCCAGTGTAGACATAGCCCAACAGACGCCCATTAATATCCGCAAATGCAGTAACGTTACTTTCCTTCACTGCATTCCCCGCAGTAGGCTACCTTCTACTAGCAAACCGCACTATTCGCCAACACAGCCATTAATATTAATGTGGTATGATGTGACCGAGAGGTACCTCCCCAGCCGGCCCAATTGGGCCGCAGTGCAGTATGTTAATACCACTTATTAAGAATAATTCCATTATAAAGTGCAACCATTACCTGATTCGTTATCTGCATGACGGTAGCTGTATTCTGCTGAGTTTGCGCAACACTTTCTGTTGATCTTCCCTCAGAAGGTTCTCTACAAAATGATAATAATAAATGAGTCACACAAATTTATAGTAAAAACCAAATGTTTTTGAAAGATTATCTCAACTGGGAGTTTTCTTTTTACTTTATTCACATACACAATACGCATTATAATCAGTAAGATATTTAGAAATAAATGTTACTTCAAAATAAAATTTGAGAATTTAGGTACGCCCATATACAGCCGCAAAATTGTCATGCAGATGCGTTGCATCTTTTTCTGCTCCCGCCTAATGGGCCACCAACTACTCACAAGCCGCAAGAAACGAGACAGTGCAGTAAGCTATTCTAAGGTGGTATCGTATGAACGAGTGGTCCCGGAGGCCCTATCCTCTCACTAGAGGGTGAGCGGTGCAGTTACCGGACGGTGTGTTTGCGCTCGGGCTCCGGCTCCTTGTCGCAGTCGCCGCACTCGTCCTCGGGCGGCGCGTCCGAGCCGTGCGTGCGCCGGTGCGCCACCAAGTTTCCTTTTTTTTTTGAAAAAATCAATTAATTAAAAATGATGGTTTAAAATCTGCATTGTTTGCAACAACATTAACAACACATCTTCACGCCAGCTCCCTAATGGGGTAGGCGGAGAGAACGGACATTGCATATTTTCATGGTTAATCAATTATTGGTGTAGAGAGGAACATTCCTTGTTTTAACATTTCTGGCCTGGCTATGTTCGACATAGTCGTGTACCTTTGCAAGTCCATATATACAAGTGTAGCCGTACCCTTGAATATAAACTACACAATTAGTATAGCTGTACCTTTAGAGATGAACTCTTTGGAGCAGAGGTCGCAGCGGAGTGGCTTGGCGCCGGCGGCGGCCAGCTTGTTGTGAGAGCGTTCGTGGAACAAGAGGTTGCCCTTCAGCGGGAAAGACTTGCCGCACTCGCCGCAGCTGAACGGCCGCTCGCCACAGCTATGCGACCTGTCACACGCGCACACTTTTATATGGACCTACGTACCTACTTACGCAAAACGGGAACAACATGCGAGTTTTATGGAGCATAATATAACAAATTATCTGGATTTTGATACGTTTTTGGATTAGTTCCGTATTGCGAAACCAAGTCACAATAAACAAGCACAAAACATTAGCACATGGAACATTAAATACCTAAACATACTAACCTAACAAATATATTTAGGTATTTAACAAAAACCATTATTGTGAGATTTTATCAAACCACGATGCATTTATTCAATATTAAATGCACTTGACAAATATACAGACTATAAGACCAGCTGAGGCGAGCGATGCTGTAACCGAGTGTAATGTGAGATTATGTCGATATGTCAAAAAATTTAAGGGTCGACGTCTGTTAAGAATTTTTATTATATTAAAGTTTTTTTTATTGTGTGTATCGAGATAGGTACCTCATGTGCGTGACGAGGAGCTCCTTGCGCGTGAAGGGCTTGGCGCACACCTTGCAGGCGGTGGGCGAGTCGCCCGAGTGCTGCTTCATGTGGTTGGTGAGGTGCTCCTTGCGCGTGAACGTCTTGTTGCAGAACTCGCAGCGGTGCGGGGATTCGCCAGTGTGTATCCTGCGAATGAAAAAATACGAGTCAGACTGATCGAGTAAATCTTCTATTTATCCGGAGCCTTTTGGTGGCTGCTACTCTATCCAATAGGCTTGTTAGCAAACGCATTTAAACTTATTAGGAATATGTTTTTACGGCAAAACCTTGGATACACATTGACTTGAAACTAGACCAATGTCTTCACGACATTATCCCGTATGTACTGCACTGCACACACATTTTATTATTTTATACAATGCTGTACCTATAGACATTCAAGTCACACACACTACACCACATACGAGTCTTGATACTTCCTCAAAGTACCATTCCTTTGTTTCGTCACGGGTGATTTTATAAATAAATACAGAACAGGCAAACCGTACAAATTTTTAATTGTACGGTTTGCGTATCAAATTTGCGGTTGCGATTGAGTATCAAAAACCCGCTCTAATTTTCAGACAACGTACGATCTCTACTCTAACAAGAAATAATATGTAGACCGATACAGACGCTTAGAACTGGTATGCGAGTATACCGGATGATTAGAAATCGAAAACTTTCTTAAACATAAAATTCATGTCTAATACAAACTCGAATTTGTATACAAATAGTATTTTATTCATAAAGTGAACTCAGATATAATTTATCACAAAAGTTTCCTTTACTTGTTAAACCCTAGCTCCCTAACTCTACCGAGTACATTTGAGAACACCCTTAGGTAAGTATATTAAAATAACGACGTAAGGGTAAAATTTGTCACTAACACGTTCCGGTATTTTTCATTACGAGAATTTAGACATCAAAAATTATGCGTGTGTATTGTGTTGTGTTATCGAGTGTAGATCAAAGGCCGTGCACTTATGCAGTTTGTTGACGAAAAAATAACGAAACACCGTTTAAGAAGGTTCGTAGCAAATTCCAAGTTATTCTCTACAATATTCCGACTCCTATGAGTTACTTAGTGTCTCCAAACACAGCACGTTCTTGTCATGTTTTCATTTTTCATTTATATAATTACTCCACAGTCATCATCGAAGCATCCATACCTAGAATATTTTAGACCCACCGAAAAGAAGCAACGCGCGTTCATGTACCTACTTCTATTTTTTTCTATTCCTCAAAAGGCATCTTTAATATAGACATTCTTTCGTAATTTATCAGCGATTATAGTTCTAAATGTAAGTAAGAAATATTAATTTATGCAACGAGTATGGTTTACTGTTTGTTATTCGTCCAACAAGTCATGCTATATAACATTTACTATGCACACCGACAACGGAATGTAAAAGTAAGTATAAGATAGAAAACGGAATCACGTCTACATAATAAGGGCTAACATTTAGATCTACACACATACATGCCTCTTAAGTAACCTCTTGTTATGTCAATTACTATGATGATAATGATGCAATAAAATATTATTTATTATAAAAAAAACACCTTAATTTTAAATTGACATTACAATAGTTCACTCAGGAGATGACAATTTCTCAGATACAGAGCGAGGCAGGCATCGTTTCTCGAGCTACGGGATGGAGTATTCAAGAAGCGGTGCCTAGCCACCTTATAAGGATATCGCTACACGATAAACTTGCACAAATAATCGCTTGAATTCCAATTTACACAAAACAAGCGCTATCTGCGCTACGAAACATGGGCGTTGCACGAGCATGAAAACGGTTACAGGCAGTGCCATTGGGTACCGTACCTACCGCCCACCAACTATTTGCGGTGTTTTATGCATATTTGCGCCACCGTTTAACCTAGACGGTACGTATTTGCGCAAGCCGCGTGTGGCGAGGGAGTAAAACAAAGGAGTGACTAACCTGACGTGGTTGGTAAGGTGCTCTTTCCTCGAGAATGTTTTTGTACAGATGGGACACTTGTGCGGCGTCTCCCCCGTGTGCAGATGCACGTGGTTGGTGAGATGCTCCTTACGCGAAAACGACTTTGTGCAGTACGTGCACTTGAACGGGGTCTCGCCAGTGTGTTGTCTGTACCAATACATTCCCATTAGCACTAGCGTCTTCGTCTGTTTTTGCACTTAGGCCAGGGTCTTGGAGCTAGGCGGGACGTCAGCGGACGGAACAGCCCTATTCTCCTAAATAACTACGGGGTTTCAGTAAACTTTCATGTTTCATCAACTCGCTGGGGACAGGCGTTATGCGTGTTTATACAAAAATCACCTTCTCAGCTTTCAATAACAAGTCAGATAACCTTCACCAGGTATATGGAATAAAATCAATTGAAACTTAGCTCGATACGAGACGATAAATACCTAAATATTGCTGATATCATCTGTTTGGAGACTAGAAAATACTACTGTGAATATGTACTCGAAGGTACTACTTTTGGACAAAAATGGTTTGCGGAGTTCATATATTTGGTGTTATATGCACTGTCTTTAACAAATAAAGACAAACTAGCACAAAATATAACAATTACAAAAACAAATATTTAAAATTATAAATATAATTTAAAAAAGGATCGGTTATTTGCTCCTTTAAAAATAATAAATTTAGTTTCGTTAGGTAACACCTCTATAACTGTCAGTTATGAACTGTCACGCATACCATTACACAACGAAAATAGTAAATTTATCGTCGGACTCAAGATATATTTCAATAATTGCAACATTGTGCATACAATATCTTTAGGCATAGATTGCGCACTTTGGGTAGTGGTACGGAGGTGAGAACTAAGACTAGTTTAGGAGGTAAGACGTACCGGATATGATTGACGAGATGCTCTTTCCTGGTGAAGCTCTTGTTGCAGTAGGAGCAGGAGTAGGGGACGTCGCCGGTATGTTGTCTGATGTGATTGGTGAGGTGCTCCTTGCGCGCGAAGCCGCGGGGACAATACGTGCACTTGTGAGGAGTCTCCCCGGTATGCTGTCTGCACAACAAAGCACATTCCGATTTGATCACTCCGCCGCGGCTGCCTAACGAACAGAGGGATGGGATCGGGAGGTGAGGGCTCAAATCGGAATGGACAGTGCCGTGCGAGGTACAGGGAAACTTCCCACAGATGTCGTATGTTCAAATATTGGACAGAAGCAGCATTGTGGGGTTTTTAATTGTGGGATTTCATGCTTTGAATTAATAAGCGGTCCTCCGTTAGTTTACCGAATCTACAACTTGTTAGTATAAGGTTGCATGCACTCCTTTCTGTGCGAGTTTTCCTCCCTGAATGACTCGGGCTTAAATTATACTATAATAACCGATAAAATAGCAACGACACTACATAATTTAAAATTATATATTGGAGCATTTAAAAAGTTATAGTTATATACTTAAAAGGGTACATGCGCATAGAAAATGACGGATATTGGCTTTTCTGCATAAAACGCTAAGCCACGGCTATGACGCTTCACTTTTGGTTTTGATATGATATAATGAGAAGCGATAAGTCATTCCTCATTGTGTAGCAATTATATTTCTGCTACATAAACATTTTATAAAAAAATATATCTGTCACCTTTGACTGTAAGATGATGATGTTATCTGTGTTGAAGAAATGTCACTCTTTTTTCCTATTTACGATGGGGAGGATGGATATATTTAGGATGGCTGACGCTATCTGCCATCCTCAAATCATAATTAAATAGTTTTATCTTTTCCGCCGTGAACCTATATATTCGTGATACATAAAATATATCAAATATGTCACGGTGCACAATACAATACAAAGTTCATGATTCCTAGCCAACGCCATGTTTCACATAAGATTTATTAATGTTAAAGTGTCTTAATTCTCTTATGTGTGCATTTTGATAGTAGTAATTACATGATCTGTAGGACTATTAATTTGATAGACCGTATCAATAATGTTTTAGTTTGAATAGTATATGCCACGTGTGAAAGTTAGTGTACATGTACTTCACGTGTTTAATGTTAAATTCTATTTAATTGTAACAGAGTTTATATCTTGCCTGATTTTAGTTGGCACATGAAGCCAAGAGAATGGGACGGAATCTTATTGTGTGGTCCTTTTCAGAACTCTACTCCTTTCTCTTTTCTTTTTCCTTTTTAAATTTGGATATAATATGAAGATAGATATTAATCTTCATCTATTTAAGTTGAGGATTGGGGGAACAATTATATATATAAAGGACCATTCAAGTTGCGGCAGGGACTCTCGGACAGCTGCCAGATAAGACTTCATGTCCTCACATTTCGCTAACCCTTGATAAAAACTGTATTGATTAAATTGTTCGTTTCTGATGAAATTTTAACTTTGTCCATGATTGTGTATGTGGACAGACCATAATTGAATCAATGTATTTAAAAGTACAACTAAGCCGTAATAGTCCTTTACCCTGTCTTCTTGGTGATTCCTTTTATATTAATTAAAATTATAACAATTGATATATCAATATTTTAAAAGCATTTATACGCCCTATAAGACTGCTTATCAGCAATAATGGTCGATGATAGTGACGTCATAAACTATCAAGCAACTTACGGCAACTTGAATATCACTTAGGCGACATGTTCATACCTTTATACACAAAAATATAATGTCACAATGTTTGTCCGCCATATGGATTAATTATCAAAAATCCCGCCACTGAAACCGTATGTCAGCGCATTATGATAGGTGCTAGCACTAAAATTGAGAGTAGAAATTCAAAAAGCGCAGTTAAATTAAAAGTACGTATAAATTTCTTTAAGTACCTATATACAGCCCCTATTTTCAGAAATAATTGTCTATTATTTGTCTACAATCCTATTATAGTGGCGTAATCTGTCCATATTTTACATTTCCTGATTTAGACCTATTCCCTTTTTTCACCTCACCTATCACCAACAGAACGTCTAATACGTTCTGTTCATTTGACAGTTTTAAAGATTTATATTTTTCACCAAACAGTGACGCAACACCCAGTACAATAAAACTCGTTATCGCTTTGTGACAGGACACCTGTACAAAAATTGGAGTCGTTTACTGAATGAACGGGCTGTAAAATAAATCTGTTGTCGCTTATTGACGTGACATCTTTGCTGTTGTCGTGGAAGACCTGCTGGGGATCTTTACCCCATTTAACGCACTGGTGGGCGGTCACAAAAGAATACATGTAGGTGGGGCGCTGGCGGTTAGTCTGGATATAGCAAATGTCTATGATTGCGTTTCACATAAAGCGCTTCTTTCAAAGTTTCCTTCTTCCGGGGAAATTATGTGATTGGATCACAATTTTTTTTCTTGACAGGTTGGCAGAGCATCAAGCTGCGTGCTTGGCGTAACGGTACGTGCTCGGTCCTTAAATCCGGTGAAATGCTTTTCCCCAAGGGTTGTGTTCTGTGTCTCATAACAATTCTTCTACATATTTACGTCAAGGAAGCGGATGATAGCATAGGATACGCTTTATACGCGGGCCGCGCAAATATTTGACGGTAGCCCGTCAACGATTATCGGCAGAAACTTGTGTCGAAAGCAAGATTTTGCTATCTAAACTTTTGGAATGGGGTCGACTAAATCTAGTGCAGTTTAACCCCAAAAGGACTCAATATTGCGCGTTCGCCGCAATAAATTTCCCATCTCCTCGCTTCGTAAACACGTCCTTAACAGCCTCAGCTAGTCTCGGAATACTTGATCATCAAGCAGGGTTCAGTTCCACAGTCACTAATACTGAAAGCTAAATTTGTCACTATGAATTTGGAGGTGGTCAGTAAGGCAAGCAGTACTTCCACGCCAGCCTGTATTATAAACCGCCTCAATTTCACATTCATCATCATAGGCAGTGTTTACCACATGTGGCAATCACTGCGTCCATCGTTCGTTCGAAAAAGGCCCGATAGTAAAAGATGATAGAAGTTCCTAAAATTAATTAATAAGAGGTAGTGATATGACGCGCTGCGGAATTGGACCGGGATGGTCAGAGAGGTACCTCTGGCGCACATGACACAGCCATAAAATGACAGCTACCGCTTTTCGTGTCGTTTGTGAGTAGTACTTATAAAAAAGATGTTTTCTCTTTTCAGTATCGGGGGCAAATGAGAAATTAGAGCCTTTTACAACTAACAACGCCCATAAACATCGGCATAATTACTATGCACCGCCGGGTAGTCACAAACCACACAAAACGCGATACCGAAGATGTCAATCTATGTGTAGATTACTAATTATATAAGTATGTAGTCATCTTTATTTTCTATTTTCTTTTTATTGTTTTGTTTGTGTTTAATGTATTTTTACGCTATAAATTCCGTTTCGTAATTTCTTTGCAAGTATGTACCTTTTATATCTTTATTGTATATTCGCAGGATTAGTAACAATGTACATATAATAACAGTGTACTTTTACTATCTAAATAAGGTTATATTCTATTCAAATTTTGGGACTAATTGCGTGACTGATTTTTGCTGAATTCTATGGTTTTAGGTGAACAGAAAATTTTTAGCTGAACACATGTATAACAAAGGTCAAGATTCAAGGCACGAGTAGAACAGTAACCGTCCGATTATTCATTTTGCTTTAACTTAAAAGTTAATTTTTCTCTTCTAAGATGGACTGTCCTTTCTCTTAAGTTATCGTCTCTTAAGTTTCTATTAAGTATCGGGCTGAAATTCATACGGACGGGCGGAAAATAAAGCAAACTTCCATATTAGAGACGGCCACTGATATTGATATTTGGATTCTCCAAAGGTAACTAAAACCTATTCGTAACCCTACCTGGGTGGCTTACTTTCAGTTGTCCGAGAATCACGAATTTTAGAAGGAAATGGATATTGGTTATAATCTTCGAAACTTTGATCAAACTCTTTCATTCACCGAACGAAGGGCTTCCTTTTTAAATACTGAATCTGGTAATCAGACTCGTGTCGTGAATTTTATAGTCGTTATGTCACTATAATTTTTGAATCGGACTGGTGATTTGTGATATACGTGAAGCAAAAACTTCGGGTCATTTTTACGAAAATAGCATCGACGCAAGAGTATGAAATTTGGCATAATATAAACATATGTAGAAGTCCAAAACGCTCTAGTATTATTATTTAATATGGCCTATATTTTAATTTAAAAAAAAAAAGCCATTACCCCCACTACGGTATGCACCGTTAAAACTGCTGTAATACACAATTTGCGACTCCGCACGTACGCTGTTTAGTTTCACATATACCTATAAAATGGTTTTACAGTCATGTATGCTAAACCGAGTGATTTTTTTATTATGTTTTAATTTCGATCTGTAGGCGGAGCACTAGTAATAATATAATAACAGATAGCGAAGGATTTTTTTATATATTTACATGCAGAACTTTCGTTATGCATGTAAATAATGTTACATCAAAAGAATATTATAAAATCAAATCAAAAATCAAAAGGATCAATAATTAAAATCGCGTCGGCCTTCTTCATAACTAGTAACAAATAATAACAATAGTGTAAGCGTATTCAATCCTGCAAATTTGTTTATTTTTTTTGGTCTATAATTCAAGTAAAATGTTGTGATAAATTCTGTTCTGATAAAACTGTTATTAACCTAATCATAAAAAACAATATCAAGTCCCTAAGACTGGCTACCACCAAGTTAACTGTATTTGGCGACGCCGAAAGTTGCGGCCTGTTTTTGGCCGAAACCGAAACTGTGGCTGAAACTAGATTTTTTCTCCGAAACCGAAAGTTCAGTTGGACTCCAGTTTCAATAAAACTAGATCAATCATGCAAGTAATGTTAAGTTTCAATGATCATTTAGATTAAAACTGTAAATTCAGAACATCATAAACACAACATTCGCTAATATGCTGCGCAAGGTAGCGCGGTTTGCGTGGATGTGCCTCGGCCGAGGCAAGAGTGCGGGCTGCCGCGGCAGAGCGAGATTTATCTTTTAGGCGCCTCGGTCGTCCCGTCTGGCTCGCGTATTTAGTAACGTATTTATAACGAACAAAAAAAAATTGCTCGGGATTTCTCTATGGGGAATTTTCTATGTGATTTTGTGAATAATATTGGTCAGGAAAGTCATGGAAGCGGTATGGAAGAAAATAACAGGAAGAAACTATATACTACTCACGGTGAAACAAAGCAAAATATACGACGACTATACACAATAGACATGTTAAAGCATTCTAAAGCGTTACACATATCAAAAAGCACACTGCACCATACCTTCTAGTAAGTCCTATGGAACCTCATAGTCTGAGTGAAAATTCTAAAGCCAGACCTATACATTATACGATTTACCTATGTTATGTCTTTCTATACAATATTTTAACATTACGAATTATACACTTTTACTTGTTACAGTTAAGTATATATATGATGAAGTGTAAGGGAATAGTAGAATCTCAGTTGTTGTAAATCAAATTTAAATATATTTGAAGCAAAAAACGAATGTGAAGCGACTCAAAATTTAAGCAACTTCATATTTACGTGCGGGGCAATCGACACACAATGTGTTTGTACATAGGGTGCGACTTGTCTATATTCCATGACATGTTGACCTTGGACGCACAGTTATACATGAACGGGTATCCATCGAGGTGACGTATGTGGGACGTGAATAGCAGCGCGGAGCCATAGTAATGCCTAGATCGCATTATTTTCCGGCAACTGGTATTTTGGTTCAACTTCGTTCGACAATACATGTCATATCAAACGGAACAGTCGTGAACGTACTTGAGTCTGTGCTAAACACATGACCAAACTTCAGAGAGCGCAAGCATTTGTTTCACAGTCGAACACCTACACTATGTTGGATTATCATCTTGCCCTTGTACCAGTTAATCATGTTAACTACACCGGACAATTAAGCAGCTTGGACGGTACGAGTATTCATTACTTTGAACGAAATGTGGTCGTTTTTATCCTAAACTTATCTGTGTACAGGCAATATTCCTAAACTTTTTATTATCTTTGATAATATTAGAATCGTCTACACTTTATAATGTACTCACTTCATTTGCCAATTTATGCCAGTAATTTCGGATAGGACTAGCATTCCTTTACTTAAAACATGTGCGTAGAGACTACAGACTATACGATAAATGAACATAGCGGGACAGTCTCACCTGACGTGGTTGATGAGATGTTCCTTCCTGGTGAAGCTCTTGGCGCAGTAGGAGCAGCGGTGCGGCGACTCGCCCGTGTGCTGGCGCACGTGGTTGGTGAGGTGCTCCTTGCGCGTGAACGACTTGGTGCAGAACGAGCACTTGTGAGGAGACTCGCCTGTGTGCTGTCGCACGTGGTTCACTGGAAATTGCCATGGATTGTAATATATATGTTTCAAAACCGATACAGAAGCTACAACATCTTTAGCTTGCTTTCTTTCTACTGGGTATATGAATGGGCGTCATCTTGCACCCATGGAGTCATACGTCATAGTCGATTGAAAATATCGCATGGCGCGCGAATGATTATGACAACGAAGAATTTTAGTGACTTCCATTGTGAACTCACCGAGGTGGTCCTTCCTGGTGAAGGCCTTGGGGCAGTAGCCGCACTGGAAGGGAGTCTCGCCCGTGTGCTGGCGCACGTGGTTGACGAGGTGCTCGCGCCGCGTGAAGCTCTTGGCGCAGTAGTTGCAGCGGTGCGGCGACTCGCCCGTGTGCTGCCGCACGTGGTTCAGTAGGTGTTCCTTGCGCGTGAACGTCTTCGAGCAGAAGTCACAGCGGTGAGGTGTCTCGCCTGGAAACATGTATAGTGTTTATATGACTAGAACATGAACCACAATATTAATGAGATGTACAATGCCACAGGTATACAGCCACACATCTGACTCAAACAACCCTCATTTTTGCGTCTGGGATTGTCATGATGGAAATTAGACACACAGATGCACATATCAAACTTATAAACCCCTCACAGCATTATGGGTTGAAATGATAGGAATGAAAATTCAGAAAATAACTGAGGAGAGAATGAGATAAATATACTTCAAATAATTTGTTGTGATGCCATTTAGTTTTATCCAAGCTCACATAAAGATTCTAGACTCAGAGATTTGAATTCCACATTCAGTAATGTGTTCAGCTAACTGGCATGGGGTGATTCAACACTTTGGTACAGATCATTTCAATAAATTGCCTTTGATGAGATTACACATTTTATTATGCACACACGGCTGTTTCATTGAAAATCTGAACTTCACACTCACAGACTTCATACTCAAAGAGTCCAAGTGTTTGGTTTAAAAAAAGGGTCTTGTGTAAAATTATCAACAAGAGAGTGCTGTGAACTGGAGTAGGTGTTTGCTGATAACAGTAACATGCAAAAAGGACCATCAACTGCAGACTATTCCATGCAGAAAAATTAGACTCAAATTTGATCACTGTTCATATAGACAATTGTATATCACTAGCGCTTGCCCCCCGCCCGTTAGCATCGGGGGCCAGATTGTAATCCTTGATCCTTTGAAAATATGTACTACAATTTTCGGAAATAGCTCTGTCCATTGATGAAAACCACATGAAAATCCGTTCGGTAGTCAGTGAGAAATTGATCACATACTTTTGGGAACTTTGTCTTACAAATACATATCTAAATAATAATATTATTAATAACCGAAGCCTGTCACAAACAGCTGGCACTGCGCACACAACACAGGAAGCAATACAAACCGGTATGCCACAGTATGTGGTTGGTGAAGTGCTCTTTCCTCGTGAAGGACTTGCCGCACAGGTCGCACCTGAACGGTGTGTCATTGGTGTGCGACCTCATATGGTTCACTAAATGCTCCTTCCTAGTATACTTCTTGCCGCATATTTGACAATGGTGCGGCGTTTCACCTAGTTGAGTGGGGCAGAAAATAAAATGTTAAAATTCAATGATGCAACTTTCTTTTCAGTGTATTAGTAATAAATGCTCATTTAAAGAATTACAAATATTTTCTACTCCCCTCAAGCTAAGCTAGAGCGCTTGTGCAAGGGTTATATAAATTTTAATGACATTTTAATGCAATAATAATAACTTAGTCTCCTAGTATGATTCGGAATGCATAAGGATGGTGTTACACGATTTTATGACGTTATTATATAATAGTTGAATCATTCAATTCGCATTTACTTTCTGCACCACTAAGCAACCAGAAGTTGGTGCAGGCTTTGGTTTAAGAAAACATAAACTTATAAGCTTAATAGAGATTATTAATAACATACAGTCTACAAATTAAAAGAGTAAAGATATTATAGTTCTTTTTTATAGTATAGAAGGACAAAGAAGCAGTCGGGAGCCTTTTGATGACTACCGACGCCAATAAACATCCGCATAGTTGTTATACAGATGAATTGTACGCCCTTCCGCCTCCCCTCCAATGAGCCA
The DNA here is from genome assembly GCA_017140195.1 of Eumaeus atala. NCBI lineage: Eukaryota > Metazoa > Arthropoda > Insecta > Lepidoptera > Lycaenidae > Eumaeus > Eumaeus atala. The sequence goes on from JAFELO010001116.1 coordinate 390,047, forward strand.
GATACAAGAGAGAGAGTAAAGATATTCAACACTGATATACAATAACCAACAAATCAATTTTAGATTTCAGCCAATGAGTCTCCTCTGTAGTTAAATAAAATCTGATATATCTGTGGCATCTTGAAATTTGTTCACATGTCGTGAAGTAGTACTTAACAGTCAGACCAATAACAAACTTCAGCTTATTACAGATTAGACAATTCAAATTGTCACACCCACTGTAGCTGACAAGATTTACGTCTGTAGAGAGGTGTACACTGTGTGTCAGCTACAATGGTTAGTGTACGAGTTTACAGACGTAAGTCTTGTCTTGGTATCCAACAAATGAGCCAGCTTATCTAGGTATAGATAAGACCCATATAAAATATTATAAAGGTGAAGCGTTTCGTTAGGCTTAAAAAGTTACTCTCAGCAACTACTGCGTTGATTTGAAAAAAAAAAAATAGGTTTCAATGAGACAGAACCGTGGGGCGCTGCTACTTAAATTATAGTGATCTCCATGCAGCAGCCGGTCCGGGATGGATGCGAGTAGCATGAGATCAGTCGTCTTGGCGTTCATTGAAAGAGGCCTAAGTCCAGCAGTGGACTGTGGAGTGGATAAGGGCTGATAATGAATGATGATCAGTGGCAACTGAGAAGTTAGGAAGGTGCCATGCTGCATTGCAACCGAATTGGATTGGCGCGACTTGGGAAGATGTCACAACTTGCTCACATAATACTGCCTTAAAAGTGATAACAGTGTGTTCCATGTAGTTTGCGAGTAGCCATTAGAGGGAAGTTAGGAAAAATTTGGATATTTGGATCTCAACAGGCATCAGTAATCATGGAAAGGTTTTGTCCTCTTATACTATAAAAAGACACATACCAGTATGCCACATGACATGGTTCATGAAATGTTCCTTCCTCGTGAAACTCTTCTTGCAGATCTCACAGCGGTGAGGCGTCTCGCCCGTGTGTTTGCGCACGTGGTTCACCATGTGCTCCTTGCGTGTGAACGTCTTGGAGCAGAACTGGCACCTGCAGACAAAAATTAGGGTTCGCCTTGAGTACAAAAGAGTTATATAAAATAAAATGAGACCAGCCAAGTTTGTTGGTTACTTGGCTCGTAACAGTGACACTTATGGGGCACTCCATGGGGAGGCCTATGACCAGCAGTGAACGTCGTCCGGTTGATGACGACGAGTGTTTTGCCACCTTTTCTCAGGTCTGGACTGGATGGAGTATAACATTGATGTACAGAATT
>JAFELO010001116.1:393146-406704 GCA_017140195.1 Eumaeus atala
GGGGGGGGATTTTTTATTAATGGCAATATATCCTAGTAGTTAATATAGTTAAACAGATACTTGGGGTCGTCGTCATGACAAAGCCATGTAAAAAATTACTAGTCCGCAAATATATACCTGTGGACGATAAGCTGATATCGGAACTGAAATATTTTGCCGCATATATCGCACGCGTGATGCCCCGGCGACGTCTCGGCCTCTGATATGGAGCCGCTCGTGCCGGCGACAACCTCTACCTCGGTTATAACCTACAAACAAGATATTATGCATGTATATATAACATAGTAAGTTAAGTGAAGTAATTTGGTAACATATCATAGTATATAAGGTAGTGCACAATAACAATCCAGCTCATTATATCAATATGTGCATGTATGTATATATAATATAATACCTTTTCAGTTTATCTTTAATGTATATAACATTTCTTAACTTGTTAATAGATTGTATGACATGAAATAATATTACTTCGGTCCTGTAATATAATGTCCTATATGTCACACCTTTTGTCACAGTAACAGAGTTAAGTGCGGTTTTTGAAAGTCCAGTGGACCCAACAGTTTTGTCAGTCAATGTTGTCAGCTCTAGGTAAACAACGTGTATGGAAGACTATCGACATCAATACTAGGAATGTCTAAACGTTTCAAATACATAAAATTTAACAAAACATACTTTAGCCTGGGGTTGATTTTCAGTGTTAAGTTTGCCAAACACTTCATGATAGGCTAACAACTGTGACAGGTCCTCTACGTTGACTTTGTACATGGTGTGTAGATCCTGATCTGTCCCCGTTGATATTTTCACAACCGTGCCCTCCATTCCCATCGATCCCACATTCTTAAACAAAAAAGAGATTAACAGAAATAGTAAAACAAGTATATTATTTCAGACATGTTCCAACAAATAAATTTTATCATATGAATGTATTGAACCCTCACCACCTTGTGAAGGGTGTCACAAGTCTGAAGATATATTTTGTTGGAATGTGTCAGGAATTCAAATCTGAGACGCAGAATGCTGGGGGGGTCTATTCCTTGAGTGTTGGCGAGCTCAAATGCTGGCTAGCAGCAGGGCTACTTGTAAGTAGGGCAATTTAAGAAACTAGTACAATTTTGTTGACCAAACCCCTCATTGAGGGAATGTGATAACATACATGAGGCTGACATGTTCACCTCAGGTGTTCAAAGCCTCATCAAATATTAGAAAAAAGTATATTATTTATCGATTCCACTCTGACTGTCCGATTAATTATGATTATTTGCTGAATGTATTATAACACGTTGATCAAGTAATAAGTATATAAAGGATCCATGTACATGTTCTATATTAAGATGATGCACCTTTAAATCCAGCCCCTTAATGTCTTTAATATCAGTGGGTATGGCGAACTGTGCCGCCTCTATCTTGGGCGTCTTCTCGTCCTTGACCAGCGGGTCCGCGGCGCTGGTCTCTATGGACGTGGTGCCGTCGGGGTTCTGCGTCACCAGGATGTTCGCCGGCTCGCCAGTCGCCTGCTCAATGCGTACCACGCTGTCAATCACCTGCAAATAAATATTTTTTTAAAAGTGATGACTGTTTTACTACTTTTGTAGCAAAAAATATTATAGTCACCAACATGCTTAATTTTATTAAAGACTTAACAGATTTAACTCATGGACCCACCAGTAAGCCTACAAGAGGTAGTGCCATTACTGCATTGCAGCCGAATTGTGCTGGCATGGCCAGTGTTACCTCTACACTCACACAATACTGTTGCAAACTGACAGCAATGCTGTTGCACTTCATGTCTCATGTTGGTCTAGTGGCCTATCTATTAGAGATATCCAAGTAGATGTCTGTGGGATTCTGGTATTATTCTCCGGAATTCGAAAGAAACAAAATGAAACATTTTATTTTATACAATACAATTATATTTTTTATGTAAAAATAGTATATACATAAATATGTTATACAATATCGCTCAGCAATAGAAATTCGATCCCGATTATAAAAACGTTAAAAAAAATGTTTCTGTAGAATGATTGCAAGGCAATTGACACTTCATTAAAACATGTCTTACACAACTGAGTGTATGTGTGCGTACTGTTTGTGTATACTTTTATTTCATTAAAATAATAAAACCTTAATTTACAGTTCAATCTGTATTTACACTGTCTAGTCCTAATTTTAAATATAATATAACAGGAACATTGCAAAAAACTATGACAATGGGAAGACAAGTTTGCACAATTCTTTGATTGGAGGGATGGGAATATCATTTTTCCTCACATATTAATGTAGATTTACCTGATGATGTCCAACTATTTGCTGCAGTTGATGTACAGTTAGTGTGTGGTCTGTGGGCATTTTGATGGTTTCATGAAGATCCTCCTTCTCAACTAATTTACTTCCGCCTGGCTCCACCACAGTCACAATTCCATCTTCACTGACAGTCAGTTGTATCTGGTGAATTATTCCTTGTTATTGTTAGAAATTATTACAAAGTTTTACAAAATTATAAAGCATGCATAAATAATTTGCTACATATTGTTATCCACCTGTATTGGTAGATATTGAAACCAATGTTTCTGCTTGGCAATTCAAATTGCCTTAGTTTAAAATAATTGGCATATATCCTTTGATAGTAATAATTGGATAATCCTGAAATTTTAAGAACCAAAGAAATTTAAAACAGTCTAGCTAAATTAGGCTGGGGTCTTTGAGATTTCGAGATAATCTACATTGCACTCTCTCAGCTGCATCATAGAGTACTTTTTTGGTATTGACTCTGATTTGACAATTAGACTATATCTTCCTCTATACTTTATACCTACTACATCGCTTAAACTAATGCTTCAGAAGTCTCACATACATACATCCATGCTCTATGAATACATACAATGTTACAATATTATTCTACACTCATTTTATGAAAACTTACTAACCTCAGAGACCTGCTGTTCAGATTTAATTAAAGCAGCATGGATACAAATGGTTTCTTAAATTTTTATACAGTTCATATTTATTGGTGCATAAATATTTTGTCAGCAATGGTTTTAAAAAATCATCATCATCGGCGTTACTTTATTGGTCCATTGATGGATGTAGGCGACTCTCGATTAGTGGCGAAACTTTTTTCATATGGTGGCCAAAGAACTCACCTAAAGGCAAGTGATCTGCACCATCCATAAATAGTTGCAATACCAGACGTTTTGCACTTGTGTTACTAGACATCAGAATGAGATACGAACAAGCTCTTCTTACTTGAAGACTTTTAAGTACATAGGTAATAGTGCATAGGTTGATATTCTAGTTAAACTCCATAGTAGTGGATTTGAGAACATAGAGATGGTGACAATGGAATTTTGTTAAGCTGATGGAATACACCTGCCCAATCCGAATATGCTACAGGATTTTGCTATTGGCAAACAGACTGAATTCTATTCAGTCAATTTTTGTCTCTCTCATCTAATGCTAAGTTGGCATTGAATCATCCATGACTAGAATTTGGCTTATCTTTTACCACTAACATTAAACTGATTTTGGCTAATACAGACTACACTATGTTTGATTGGGAGCCAACACAATTTTGTGCCTCCCAGATCTTTTTAGATTGACCAGAGTCAAGGGAAAAAAAAAACAATTATCTTCACGTTACCTGCTGATTGGAATGCTCCGGTCGGGCTGCAGTCATCAGCTGTTGTTGCATAATGTGTTGTTGAGAATGGTGACCCTGTGATATATATAACTTATATGAGATATCAAGAAGACTATATTAAACAGCTCTTACCAATTTTGGTGTTATACCAAATGGAATGCAATAGACAATACTAAATAGTTAGATTGCAAAGAAAAGGTATATGTGAAATTTTGATGCTGTAACTATCCCTAATTAATTAGAATTAAACTACACTACACAAAAATACAGTATTGTAATTATGTTACAACATACATGCCACCTATAATTAGTAATAAAATAACAAATAATTTCTTTATAACATAATTAAAAGATTCCATTTTACAACTCATTAACATGTATATATTCATGCATAATTTAATTTTCCGAGTGTAATTTTCATGCAATTGTTCTAGAATTATCTCATATTTTTATTATGATTGCCATATAATCAACTAAACAATAATCTAATTCTACATTAGAGCATTTTTTTGCATTCCTGCTATTAACAGAGTGGGTTACCACATAATTTACCATATCAATGTTATGGTGTTGTACAAACTCGACCCGGTTATTGGGTACCTGCTGGTGAGAGGCCTGGCCACCACTGACTGTGACCTGAGCAGTGGGGACCGACGTCTGTTGTGTGCCAAGCTCAGCCTGTTGAGTGTGTGCCACCAATGTTTCTAAAATAAATAAAAAATACAAGTTTATAACAATTAAGAACATCAGTTTTTTAACAACTTTAGAAGGAATAATCCATCAAAGTATTAGAAAAAAAAAATATTTCTTATAAAGATCCATTTCATATAGAAAGATCTATTCTATGAAACCTTATATAACTATCCCTCTCGAATTTATTTCCACTGTCCGTCCACAGATAGAAATAAGATAATCAGCAAGAACTCGTAACAATTTTGACAATTGGCTATCACAATTGGTATTGTGGTCTGCATATTACTCCAGCGGTTGTGGGTACAAATCACGCCTAGGTCATGGATGTTTATATATGTATGTCTATAATAAGTACGTTAAATACATAAGATTTCTTAAATATATTTCCATTTCTAGTGCTGTACACAGTGGCACAAGTCCTTACGGTACTTACCACAGGACTAGGCTAATGTGGTGTGATAGGTCCATATTAATATTATCCGTTTTGGAATGAATAAGTAACTTTTTGCCTATAACTTTTCATGTGTGGAAGATCAATCTAAATAAGTTCCCCTATTAAGTAGTTTATTTAAAAAGAGAAAATTGATTATTCAAACAAAATTAGAAGTGCCCTGTAGTGTGAAAACACAGATCACCAGCCCATGCAACATTTAGTATTTCTGTAGCTTGTGAAGAACACATACAACACTATTATTGTAAGCTTAAACTTGGCTAAGTTTTATTAAAATTTGATGCTGCTGAATAATAAACATTCAATAATATGCTTATTTATAATGTCATCCAAGCCAAATATATAGGTGATATCTCTAGAAACAGTTGCACAATACATATACTCTTAGGAACAAATAACCACCCTGTTCCCTCATTCTCAAAATGTCCGATGGGAGGGCAATCCGACTTTGGACTATTATTAGAAATTGAAAAATTCGAAAAACACTTGCTCAGACCCTTGATTCAAACCCTGGTCCTCACAACTGTGGATGAACATGCTTATAACACTAGACCACAAGACAAACGATACAGTGAGAGTATAAATAAACTCGATTTACCATGTCCCTGTCCAGATTGAGTGGCAATGATCTGAGAGACAGGTATCTGTTGTCCAGCAGCCGAGACGGTAACCTGTTGTTGACCACCATGATGTCCCAGGATAATATTAGGGTCACCATTTAATATACTTGGATGAGCTTGCCCAATATCCTAAAATCAATTAATTAAATAGTAGCTACAATAAAGTCCCTCACCAAGCACTGATATTTGTGTAAAATAATTTCATATTGAATTGAAATCTTCATATATAGCATCAGCATACATAGCTGTATTGCATATATGCTATAAATAGCTGCCATTGTAGGTGTAGTGTCACAATTGATATGTGGCATTTTAAGATAATTTTACATTTTCACTTATTCTACAGACCCTATGGCAATCATGTAGTCTTTTTCATAATACAGAAAGTAAGTCAATATATATTCCAAATCTTGTGATAAACAATTGTGTTCAAAGACATAAATGTTATGACAAATATGTTCCAATTTTGGATCTATGTTTTATGACAGAACAGATGACTCTTCTTAATTTAATGTGCATGTTTCACAGGACTTTCATCATGCAACACTCAAATAACATTTTATAACACTAGACATGACTGTGAAAAAAAATATTTACAAATAGGTATGTTCCACAGATTTGTGGTCTATCTAAATGTTTATGTTGATTTGATGGGAATGTTGTAAAGTTAAATTTCATGTCTCTTTGTGTAAGTACGAACAAAAATGTTTTTTAAAATTGTCTTATATGTACTTTAGTATTTCATTGGATTTCAAAACATACTGTAATAATAACATTAGAGCATTTACCTGCACAGGTTTTCCATTTTCTATTCTTGTGGGCAGTCCGTATACTGAAACCTGTGGTATGGGCCCAGGAAATAAATTCGTAAATACCCAATATTTGGCGACGCTTGATAAAGCTACGTTCACTGCTGCGGAATTTACACGTAAATCGGTAGCAGATGTTGTAGGAGTCAGGCTATTCGTTTGCTGCTGTTGCGATGATTGGACTCTTTGATTTTGAGGCTAAAATGTTTAACACTGCATGTTACTGAATATTATTTTCACGTCACACGTAAGGAGGGTAAAAAATAAACAAATTACGAACCTCGGAATTGCCAGGAGGTTGACCACCTCCCGTATTAATATTATGATGATCTGGATTCATATTTAGTCCAAAAACAACTTAGAACCACTATACACCGAAAATCTCTAAAACTTAGAAACAGTTTAAACTAAAACTTATTGGTATTGTCATAATTGGACTGTCATTGAAATGGAGGCGCGGGGGACGCGACGGGCCGCCATTATGAAACTTAGCACACAATAACATTTTCATAATTTGTCACTACACACTACATTTAACACACAATAAATGTTATTTTCTTTAAAAACCTAGTCAGAAACGTGTTTCACACTATATCATATCTTTTGATACGATTTTATTCACAATCGTGCACACTATAGATGATATTTTTGATCTTTTACACTTATTTCCCTTTGAAAAGAGAATGAAACTTTTGTCGTACACAGTTTGACCAACGTTACGAAAGAAGTAACAAAAATTATACTTTTATACTAAGTATTATTATACTTTAAACCAGTACATTTATATTATTACATTTTATAATAGAGATATATCTATAGCGAGAGAGATAGTAAAGAATTTAACTATTACAAATTGTATCGTTGCAATTTAATTGATTCCTAAATACCGTGATAAAATTGTAAAGTTTTTTGCCAACTGTGCCACAAAAAAATCACAGATAAAAATATGTTTTGACGTTTAAGAATTGACTTTCAGTTTCACGCAGTACTTCTAGATTGCAAGGGAAACTTACAGATTAAAAAAATTTTGTTGCGTTCTGTTCCATACTTACAACACGATTATTAACTTAATAGATATATAATAGACAGTAAAACAAAGTTAATTACAATATTCTCTCTCTCCTCTCTCACCGTGATTTATAAAGTACAGTAAAAATGTCAAAATTATAGTAAATCTACTGTAATTACAGTAGTAGCGCCTGGAAGCGCTACACTTACACGAACCACGACTTTGAATTACAGATACAGTATAGCTGGAGAAGGGAAAGCGTCAAACGTGTCCTAAACATAGACACAATATAGATAGTGAAGGGCATTATTTTTCACTGCGCAATGCGTATGCGAGATTTTATAGACAAAGATAGGCCGTAAATTTGTATTGTATTGTATAAATATAACAACTTACGCTAAAGAAGTTAAAGAATATAGGCAACAGGCAGAAGAAGTAGGACATAAGAAATAAGAGTAGGAGATGGAATGGATAAGAATATTTTTTTGATAAATTGTCGGAATAATGTAAACAGAACAGGCTGCAAGGTAAAATTATGATGACACTTCTACATGTGGTTACTGCAGGAGATGTATTAATGAATCTCTTTAGCAGTCTTGTATTAAAACCAACAAGGGACTAGACGATTGGAAGTCGATGTAATACAGTGGAATTCACAAAGTATTAAACCTAAATTAACTTATCATGAAAAAATACAAATAGCAATACAATCGGATTTTTTTTACACATTGTATAATTTATTATTATTTTAAAAGTTAAAAAGTTAAGTTAGTTTTAAGTATTAAAGTTATTATATTAAATAACTTAGATCCTTAAATTAATTATTTAATAAATTAAATGATCTGAGTATAATAATGATTGTAAAAGACATATTTAGGGAATGGCAGCACTGACATGCCATTGTAGGTAAAAGTCCCTAAATTGACTGAGATTATAAAAATGTAGTCTTAGGCTGATTTTAGTCTCACGCCGACGGCACGCGCACCGACAACGCTGATGGCCGAGATATATGAACTTTTAGGGTCAATTCATACTAGCGCAGAGTCGAAGCGCATCGAAGCGTCAAACCTCACAATCAAAGCGAAGTCGCACGAATGCGCGCGTAATCGCGTGAATTAGCGCGAGAATGCGCGCTTTTTCGTGGCATTAGTGATGGACACCAGTCGCCAGTTGAATTTTTGGACCAAATAAATTAATTTCTCGTCGTTTTCCATTGTGATTCACTTCGACACAAGACAGTTTCCGTCCGATTCCGATTGCCGACTGACCAGACGGCGCGTAGTTCGCCTAATAGCCGCTTGGCTTTGCGCGCACCAATCAGAGTTGCTCCCACTAATGCGCGTGAATTCGCGCGTCTTTTTTTTTCCTTGGATGAAATACGAGCGCCTCTGGGTTCAGGGAGCGTTTTAGTATCAAACGGAGCGGACGTCGTCAGCGCGTACAGTCATGGCGAATCGCGAAGTGGATACAGGTCGAGTTATCGATAAGGTACGCCTGAGGAAGAAATTGTGGGATGCATCGGATCCACTCTACGAAAATAAAGATGCAAGAAACAAAGCCTGGCAGGATATTGTGGACACATTGTTCGGAAATATTTCAGGAGAAGAAAAACAACAGCTTGGTATGTTTACTTGCTTATTTTAATTTCAAATATACACATTTCAAATTAAAATATACACGAATCTTGCCAGGGTACGCTTCCAATAGGGCTCACAAAGTACTCAGTAAAATGTTCTCGCAGAGCGTGTCCAGACCTGTTTGTAGGTACAGTTGGCAACTCTACCATACCGGCAATTGTAAGTGTGTCTTCAATACAATAACCATCGCGAATTCTTATAAAGTTATGCAATACGCAGTATGCTTTAACTATATTTTTGTAACATCAAAACTCACATTAATAGGCGTATGAAACACTCTGAACTTGTTGACATACCAAATGTCGATTCTATGTATCGTCTACTCCGGCTCAGTCTATAATTAAATATTTTTTTCTTGTGGGTCATATTGGATCGTGCATATGGCTTCAGAATTTTATTTGATATTCCAAAAGCACAATCACCCACAATTACATGTTCGACTGGATTATTTGTTCCTGGCAGTGGCTTCGGTCCTGGAATGTTCAAAGTGTTTTGTTCAAGGCTCCTGTATAGTGTACTGTTTTGGAAAATAGTCGAGTCCGAATTTTTCCCATATGTTCCAATGTTTACATATGTAAACAGATTATTGTTTTACATATGTAAAACAATAATCTGCATCGCACATAGCACATAGTAAAAATTTTTATAGTTGTAGAATATTGATCCACCGATGCAATTTGGAAAGTTGGTCTTTTGTAGAAAACCGTTAGCAATATTTTGCCACGTATCAGGTGTATTTGACGGTATGCATTCATTGTGTAGCGTTTCCCATATTACTTTACACACTTCGTCCACGATCTTACTGATTGTTGCGATTCCCATCCTAAATGAATACTTCAAATCTGTATATGTTCGACCCGTAGCAAGAAATCAGTAAATAAAAAGTTTTTATTATTTCAGCAAAACTAGTCCAACAGAGATGGAAAACAGCCAGGGATGCATATTTTAGAACAAAGAACGCAATAAATAAAACGCCTTCAGGAGGTGCTGCAAAAAAATATAAAAGGTACATATATTATGAGGAATTAAGCTTCCTAGCTCCAACAGCATTCTCAACTGATGATGAAACACTGAATGAAATCATACCCTCCCATCCCTTCCCTCACCCTCAGTAAATATAGATAATACATTGGATAGTATGGTATCTTCAGAAAATACTCAAGAGAGTGAGCAGAATGACCGTAGTGTTGATTCAGCATCATCACAAAAACCTTGGCTGAAAAAAGAGAAAAAGACACCCCCCCGAAAAGAAATCCAGAAAGATCTCTGTCTGAAAAAGAATTATTAACTTTATTAAGTAATCAAACACCAGATCTTGCTGCTGACGACCTGGCTTTTTTCGCTCCTTTAGATCCAATTTTAAAATCTTTTGATGTAGGACAAAACCTAGAGTTTAGATCGAGAGTGCTGCGCGAAGCCATGGATATTCCAAATTTCAACAGATTAAATGGCTCTTATTCCAATGACGCAAGGCCTACACTCGACACGTATGCATCGTCATACAACTATCAGGCTCCAGGTTACCAAGGGTACGAAACGAATGATGCGAATCCAGGTTACTTTGGTTATGAAACAGCTAGACGTACTGATGAATAATTATATTATATTTAATTACTAATAACATGTCATTTATGTTATTTTTTTTGTCTTACCTATAATATGATACATAACAATAATAAACACCTATGTTGTTCTCTTACCTATACTTTGCCATGATTACACATAATTATAAAACGAGTAAATGTTTTTTCTTACCCTAAAGTCACCATAAGTCATTCAATCGGTGGTATAGGCACGATTCGTAAGCTGCAATGGACCAGTTCATCGTGTATCTTTGCTAGAAGTTCGTCAAAAGTTCTAGTTGACATTCGAAGGTAATTAAAGGATTTACTTTTGTCAGCCCTCAAAGTGCCATACAACAAGACAATATCTCCTGCAACGGCTCTCTGCTCAATCAATGGATGAACATGGAGTCTTCCTCGTCGCCGGTTTTTATTTTTTTGGGATACATAGTACAAAGCAGCAGTAATTAATACACTCCGCATTTTGTCTGCACGAAACTGAAACGAGCCACGCTGAGCTATGAGCGCTGACTGACGGTGAGCGTGAGACTAAAATCAGCCATAGCCTTGTACTTGTAGACGGTATGTGCATTATTGACCGATATATCTAACAGATCAAAAAATAGGCGATGATAATACTTTATTTTTGATCTCCGATCTATTTCATAACACACTTTTAGTTGGTCCATTAGGTCCACTCCGTCCATATTTTTGTTATAGTGTGACACAATTTTAGGACATCTCACTTCATTTTTGTCTGATGAGCTAGCCTGCCGTTTACAGGCGATAGAATGATCGCCAACAAATGTACCGCTTTATTATCCATCTATTTCACATACGATATGCCTTGAAAACTTGTGGTGTAATGTCTTCACGCTTCACTTTTCATCCAATGGTGCAGTTTTCGGAAGATGTTTTCGTTTAGTTCGAACAGTCTCACATGCCTTGATATTCTGGTCAATCAGTCTGAACTGCAACAAAGGTAAGTCGAAGAAAATATCCATGTAAATTTCACATCCCAAACCTTCCAGTTTTGTCGTAAGTTTCAGCACTACTGATTCACCTAATCCATACTCAGTCCCTAAGTTCGTTTACCAGTATACAAATCGAATTCAAATAAAATGAAGTATTCTACTGGCCGCATTTTGTATGCTCGATCATAGTTAGGGCTATTTGTCTCTTACGTGCCATTGTTAAAGAAATGTAGATGTTTTCTGGGTATGATAAATAGAGAAGGAAAGCCATCATAAAACGTATCCAAGTCGAAAGAGACAGCAATTGTGGCTCAATCTCTGTATATGTTTTTCCTTTAATTTCCCTCTGCTCCATGCGCATGCGAGATTAGATGGAAAATGGATTCTCGTCTTCCTCTCTATAAATCAACGCCGACGCTCGCAGTTAAGCGTATCTATGGCTCTCCTTCCCTAAGTATATTATCAATATGGCGGTAAGTCAATTGAGCTGAAATTTACACATATTTTATAGGGCATAGTTGGATAACAATTCGTTATTATATATCCGTCAAGTTGATCTGATGATGGAGACGGAACGTAACCATGGGAACTCTGTAATATAACATCGCAAACACATCGTGTTTGGGTTTCTTTGATTAACTTTGACATTACACCTAGATGATATTCAGGGCCTGATCATGGAACTGGAAGGTGGTAATGGTACTCTGTAATGAGATATCGGAACCCTTTCGTTTCGGGATCGTTTAATTTTTTACATAGATGACATCCAGGCTCTGATGATAGTGCTGAAAGGTGGTTATGGATAAAATAGCGGAACCCCATTGTGTATAGACACATTTAATTTGTTTTAACAAGGACTGTAGACGTCAATTATATCAGGGTTTAAAGAGTTAAGATGGAGTTGGGGGGAGATCTGTATTAATATTCGGAACCCTATACTGTTCCTCACGTGAATGTAAATTTGTAAATTTGTCTTGACAAGGAATTTAAGACTAGACTACATATAGTATCTGGTGACGGAGATGGAAGATGGTTATAGGAAGTCTGTAACAGAATAAAACAATCCATGATTTGCACTGATTCGGTTATTTTTGACCAGTACAGGGAGCTTACATATTATTGAGGTTTTGATAAGGGTGAGCGGTCTGGAAAGTGGTCATGGGAATTCAGAAATACCTACTACGTGATAGCCCAATTAGACTTATATGTGTTACTTTTCTTTGTCTAAACCAGCTAGGTTGGCAGTTAACGTATCGAACGCCTATACAAATTTACATGTAGCGATGGTGCCATAAATTACAAGAAGTAGGGGTAAGTATGTATTTAAAAGTAAAAAAAAATAATTAAATCATTACCAATCATAATTACAAAAAAATAATTAATGGTAAAAGAAAAAAATTTGCCATAAATAGAGAAAAAATTAAGTTTAAATTAAATGTATAAATTTAGTAAATGTAATTGCACTATTTAGTGAATAATATAAAATCTTGTCGCGTGATTTACCTGCGTAGTATTTAGTCTAGATTTCCATTATGTTTGTTAAAACTTAACAAATTGTATGAAAATAAAACTATGCACTTATAAATGACAAACTTTTATGACATTTACTAAATGATGTAAACAATAATACATGTACTAAATTGATTTGTTAAATTTAATGAAACGTTTATTTTCTTCTTTTTTTATTTAATCTACTTTAAGCCCTAAAAAAATATTGCATAATTTTACAATTTTGTCGCTCCCGCCATAAACAAAGTAAAAATAGTGTTATACTATGAGGTGAAAAATAGTGACAAGTGGTTCGTCGTCGTAAGAGCCGTAGATGTTGTTGTTATACTTGTAGTAGTGTGCTATATTATCTCTATATGTGTGATGTCAGAAAATAATAACCATGAATGATTCTCTTCCTCGTCGTGACGTCAGACTTGTACGAGCGCTGGGTACAAGGGGCAAATGCTAGCAAAATAAATAAAAAATATCAGTTGATTATTTTTTTCGTATATTTATGCGAATGTTATAAATTATTATGACTATTAAATGGATTTTATCGCGTTTCTTAAGATTTACTTATGGAATGAGACTGAATCACCGTAACGAACGAATGTATCAGAGTCCTTTTGCTTTTTTGCTATCCTGTAATCAAAAGAAATCTAAAAATATATTTCA
>JAFELO010001116.1:406795-512878 GCA_017140195.1 Eumaeus atala
ATGGTGTAAATATTTATATACAAATATACATTTAATGTATATAATATAATGACAAATACTTTTATTATGTACTCGCATACAGACACAAATTATAAACTTAGTAACTATGGCTAGTTATACTTTTAAATATTTTTATTATTAAGTACTAAGGTGCACAAGTATTAAGGCGCTGGGTATGAAAGATTGTGTGAAACAGTGATCGAGCGTAACACAGCGTAACGCTTCACCCCGTTTACGTCACTTGCTCACTTTTCGCTTCAGAGTCTTGTTCGTTCTTAAGGAGTAACTCCCATCGCGTATTGTTGCTGACACAGTTATTGTAACAATATCAGGGGTTGCTTCACATTTGTGGTGCAATGTAGAATAATCATAGCAATAAAAAAATTCCATTGTACAAAAAACAGTTAGGTATTAAAACAGTACACAACAAATGAACCAAATCCGGTACAATTGCCCGCGATGTTGTAACAACATTAGAGCTTTGGGGTCTCCTCTCTGTTCTGGTAGCACAAATGAGTGAAATTATATTCATTTAATGCAACACGAGATTATCGACATTTTTATGATATACTGAGACGACCAATCGGTGTCTTTTTACGACTCCCGACTCCCATAGACATCCGCATTATCCTAGTCATGCTTATGCGCTGCCCTCCCTACAAAGGAGGAAATCCGTCAATGGGCCTAATATAAGATTAAATGGCCTATTCTGAGCAACTACTCATTCGATTAAAAAACTCTTCACTGTTAGATAGGCCATCTATCAAGGAAGGTTTTAGCTATATTCCACATGACACTACGACCAAAAGTAGAATAATGCAGCAAAATAGCAGGGCGCTACTAAGTTTAGATAAATGTTATAACAATAAATACGAATTGCACTACACTACACTGCATTGTCACGTTTCATCAAAAACCGTTCTGTGGTTTTGGCGTGTTGGAGTAACATCCATCCATTTAAACATCCAAAACCTCGCATTTATAGGCCTAAGTTAGTAGATGTTCTGTTTCCTTTATTCTGTCGTTCTTATTGCCAGAGGCACTCCTGTAAACTCCAATTGCAACCGAACAAATTGAAAAAAAAATGTTCAAAATCCATAGATTTTGAACATTTTTTTTTACACATTACAACAACGTATGCTAGGTCAGCTAGTGTACCCATAGGTACACTAGCTGACCTAGCATACGTTGTTTTGGCATATTTTTATTAAATGTACTAGTGGTCCGCCCCTGCATCGTTCGTGAATCATTGTAGGAGCTAAACACTACAAGCCTTACTCAGAAATCGCTCTATCCATTGGTGAAAACCGCATGAAAATTCGTTCAGCTGATTTTGAAAAATTCTGCTCGACAGAAAACAGACGGAAAGCTTTTGGGGACTGTTTTATAATAAGCATACCCAGTCTTGCCCTTAACATTGTAACAAAGAAAAGAAAATTCTTAATTGCAAATAACATTTAACACTTTTACTGCATGTTGGTTTATTATACAAGTACAAAACAATTAAAAATATGAAAGATTATTCGAAGAGTGGTCTCAATTGGCTGCAACACAGTCCTTCAAATGTTGAGGCCAGTTTTCAATAGAAGCACGCACTGTTTCCATCAGGAAATTCTTCTTTTTCGATCGTATAGATTGTTTTACGGATTCCAATTGTCATGGCGTATAAAGCAAGCGGTACTCTCTAAAACTCAAATAAATCATAATCCAGCGGATTAAGATCGGGACTAGACGACGGCCAGTCTTCCGAGACAGAAGTCCGAGACGTTCGCTTACAACCAAGACTTTGTGGACCGAGCTTTGTGAACCGACGCCGAGTCTTGTTGTAAGGACCATACTTGGTAGTTGAACATGGTGTTATTAAGGTGCTTAACTACGTTCTCAAGTATTGTATCTTCATCCATTTGTGCCGATGTTTTGACACCTCTTTCACAAAAAATATGGCTCAGTCACTTCTTCATAGGTAGTACCCCACGAAACCATCACTGAAGTCGGATAAATCCCATCACAAATACCGTTACTTTGTTTGTTGAAATGTTGCTCAATTGTGACAAAAAAATCTAATCCGTAAATATATTTTTTCAGTGATCTCCCTTTGCGTTCCGCTTTAGTAGTTGTTTCGATTTTTCCACGCTATTCATCTTTAATTTATCAGTTAAGAAGTGACCAGTGCATCTCTTACAGGCTGCCAGTCTTGAGTCACCATTTAAAATAGGCGACATGGTTCTAGGTGCAATCTTCAGTTCCCGAGATAAAATCTTTTGTTTTCGGACAGCATTTCTTCGAATGCTTTCCCTTAATGCTTTGACCACCCTTTTCGTACGAGCACGACGTTGACACACGACTTTCCTTGCCGCATACTTAGGAAGTCTCATTGTACCTAGTAATGATAGCCCGGCACACAAACATTTGTCTAATACCAAGTGTATGGAGAAAGGTTTAATAATTCCATTTGGCTCCATACTTACTTTGTGTAATACAATCACAGCGATTATATTCTCTTTATCACCCCATTCCCCAGTAATATCGCAAAATATTGCACATTGTATTGGCGCCAAAGTGAAAAAACGCAATGAACAATCGTATAAAAATGACATTCTAAATTCAAAATTATTTTTAGTTGTAGGCATATTTATGGCCAAAGTAATTAGATATAGATATACACAAACCTTGATAACAATGGAATCTACTAACTTAGAATACTTATTATTACACAGAAACAGTCTTGCATTTAACCATAATAATCGCGTGAGGTGAGGGCTACGCAGCCTACCCTGTAGCATCTGAGACAACAGACATTAGAAATGGAAGTGGTGATTCTTTGTGCTTTGAGAGTCGGATGGCAAATTACACCAAATTGAAAGGGGTAAAGAGGATTATCTGCACTCTGCACATGTATTTTCTGTTTTTGTGAATGCTTATAAATAAATATGCAATGATCTGTTGTAATGCATTACAACATCGCATAGCGTATACCTTTCATTTGGAATTCATTACATTATGCTCTAGTTGGTAAATAAATAAAAAAAGTAATTTAATTATAAATGAATCTTGTTCATGTGATAAATAGAAGACGACAATTAAACCATAATCCAAGTGCACAATAGCGTAGAGCGCGGATGTAAGCGATTATAAGCCATAATACAAAACGAAGTAACTTAAACCATGCCGTAGAACCATACAAGTTTCATTTCTCCAACTCAGTGATATTTGTGAGGCTGAGCGGGTCGCGCGCCTCTTTATTCGTTTGCCGCGCAAACATTTACGTAAATGTTAAATACTTTTTTAAATAAACACATTCGTTTATAAACCGAGTGAAGGTGTTCCAAAATTAAAATACCGGCTTATTAATTGGCCATTTTGCTTGTTGACTGTCTATATTGCGAAATCGGACGATAATCAGCTGTTCGTTCTGAAACGCCCAGCGTTTACCGGCAGTGAAGGTTTGTATCTGTTGATATGTAAACAAAACTATCGTGTTACCGAACGTCATCGTGTTTTTTCATTTCCAGTGATATATTTTTTCTGCAGAATTATAAAATGTTTTGTTACATATTACTTGAGTTGTAAGTTCTAGAGGTTATAATATTTTGATCAGGTTCAGGTCGTCAAAAAAAGCTATAGGGTTATTATGGTATTGGTAAGTTAAAGAAAACTAAGGTATTTCAGATTTTTTGTTGGTTAGCTCAATAACTAGTCAAGTAACCACGAATTGTATGTCTACGTAGTATCTGTGGTTGAATATAAATATTACATTGCTGCTTAAAGGCATTTGTGTACAGTTTGTGACTAGATTACATATCTAGCGCCTAAATTTGAATGGTGAGTCAAATTAAGTTGTTAGCTGTGCCCATTGCTCTTACCCGCATAAAATAAAAGGATATCTAGGAATCATTCTTTTTTATGTTATTCCAGAAAATATTTTATATTGTTACAATCTTTCAATCCTTAAAGAAGACACTTTCGCATTTATAATATTAGTACTTTAATTTTGTACTACCAAAGTTAGGTAAGTACTAAGTAGGTACACAACAACTCGTAAACATGAGAAATCTTGCGGTATTTTTACCACAATCGCAAAACGTTATTATTATTAGGTGAAAATATATATTTACACATGAATGTACTAGAAGAATTATGTGTAAACAAGACATGTCAATGTTTGAATAATGTTATGAATTCTTTATTTTTATCGTCTATAACTTTATTATTCTGCAATTTGACATACAAATCTATCCACTCATTTCAAACGGTTGATCTAACCCCTTCAACTTTGTAGCGAACGGGTTTTATTTTCAATTTAGAACAGAAAGAAAAATTAGTTTATCAAACGTTGTTAAAATGGAACCTCTGGTCCTCGTTATAATTTTGAACAAGCGTGGCATAATCAAGAATGACGTCAATGTTATTATAGGGATTCATCATCTGAGCGTTAATAAAAGAGACCCACCAGCCTAAAGATATCATAACCTCATGGTCATCCATGGACAAATAGATCTTCAGGACGATGAAGTGGTATTAAACCAGTTTCTTCCATAATATATTTAAATTATTATTGCGATACTTTGTATATGTTATGCTTGTAATTATTTTGCACTCACACTTACCACCTAGGTGGCTTCGGCGAGTCAGTCGTTTGGTGACTGGTTAATTTTATAGTGACAGTGTGATAGACTATAATACCGGACGGCATTCGCTAGATCGAAGGAGGTACCACCAACCGGATCGGCGACAGGCAGCAGTGCCGTCGATACGAAATACAGACTGCGTTCCCTTCAATCCGCCTGCTCAGCGTGGCAATTACGAGCATTTACCCCAATGAACGGCAACATTGTTATACGCCCCTATGTTCCCGGTACATTCACCATTCCTGGCTACAGTGGCAGCTATGGTTACGGCGGAATAGATGGTTATGTTTGTTATTATTTTGCACAAAAACAATTGGTCGAAATTTATTGAATATAAATCTGAAATCTGTAGTAGCCGTACCGGCGTGGATGCGTGTAGCAGTATATCGGTCGTCTCGGCGTTCATTGAAAGAGGCCTATGTCCAGCAGTGGAGCGATAGGGGCTGGGCATAATGAATGAATTAAATTCTAAAATGACATAAGTTATTTTTATCCCGAAAATGAATAGGGATAGAAGAAGGAGACCGCGGGGCCCAGCTCAGTTTTTGTATAATTACCGGACTGGTAATACCTTCATTTGGTGGCCGATTGATTTTTTTTTGGTGACGCAGAGTAACGAATTTACGCGCCATCACCGGCCCTGTGTGGGGTCCAGTGATGTGTGGGGCTCGAGACACATTATAGTGCCAAATGCCTATTAAAACCACCGCGAGTGCCATCAGTACCGCTGTTGGTGAGATGCACCCGAACTACAATTCATCAGGGTACCTCGAGGGACCGACATGACCTCCACGGTTGAGATTGTCCATCAGCTAAAGGACAACCAATTTGGGATAGTGCAATCGAGTCAGGTTCCAGCGTCGGCCTTGCCCCATGAGTGTAAGCGCCTCATTTTCTTGCTATTTTGTCACCTCTTCTTTTATGAAAGGTGTAAAGGAGCTACCCCCTCGGTTCAATTGTCTTCGCCTAAGGTGTCTGGATTCACCCCAGGCTGCTAAGCCCCACCACCACGACAGGGTTTGAGCCACGGTGGGGAGATTGAGGTTACCCTATATTCAGTTCTACTTAACACACTATGTCTTTGTGAACCAGAGTCATGCTGATTAGACAGTAGAAAATATATCCTTTCCACCAACTTAATCCTCCAATAGGCCTTTGATTTGTTATCATTTTGAACACGTAGTTTTTATGCACATCATTGCTACAGGAACTGTAGGCAATGTAGATTTTGCTTTATAGCGGAGCTGCCTTTGAGTCTGACCATGTAGCAATTGCTGCTTTGTCTACGTACCCATTTTTTATAGCATACGGGGACAAACGAGCAATCGTAGTCAAACCGCACGAAACGCGACAGCGACGATGTCACTTTACGCCGGTATGAAGTGAGCGAGGGCTACTCCGGCGGTCGTGCCGTCCCAATTCCATTGATTTGGATTTAGAGGATGTCGTGTCATGCACCATGCATAGCACTACCTCCTATGCTGCATGGCACTACCTCTTCATAAAATAGAAGATATATATTCATGAAACACTTACATTAGAGACAGTAAATTACGCAAGAGCTTCGGTAAAACTTAACCGCAACTCCCATCTAAATAACAAACAATTTTAAATTGTTACATTCGAAACTAATCAAGTCCACTTGGCGTATTGTGGAGTAGCTTATACTCACTCTTGCGCATTATAATTGAATACAATGTGTGTTTTGTAGATTGTCTTGTTGTCTAAAAAACAACGTATATATTTTTTACTGCTAAGATTCTGTTGGTTTTTATTCAACACACACAACATCGACCAATGTACAATAGAACAAGGAACTTACACCCGTATTCACAAACGATTTACTTTCAAATTATTCTCAATCGCCTCTTCGTCATACGAGAACTCAGCAATCCGATGAAGCTGTACTGGGCTTCGCTTCGCTTCTGCAGTATATTCGAAATAAAATATTTATTTTTATTTTAATACTTAGATACAGGTAATATTTCTTTGTATTGGTAGATAATAATTGACGGCTATAGGTCGTCTCATTCATTCATTCATTCAGATAATAATAGTTAAATAAAGTATGGATACAGTTATAATTTTAGGAGTGACCTAGTTGTAAATTAATATTTTGCTTCCATTGCCGACTGGAGCATTTCTGACACAATTCAAAAGAAAGCGAAAGGTACAATACGATATTTATTGATATTTTGGGCTTTCTACGGAAATTCAAAGGTTGATTAATTAAACACGTTTGAGCTCGAATCAGTTACAAATTAAATCTTCAAATCTTTATAAGTATAAAAGCCAAATACAACTACCTGATTATCCACAAAATCTCGGAAACTATAATACCTACAAATTTAGAAGTCTTTTAGGATACAAATATCCACTAAGAATGAATTTACGAAACTCCACCTTAGGGGTGGAGAGCTACGTCTCTGGGATCGGAGTACGCGAGTGGATCCGCGAGGGGCTGTTAGTGTTTTATCATCGATATCGATCAGATGAAACATCCTCTTATATTTTTTTAAGTAAACCATTTTATCTTTTGATTGTTAGCAACCAGCTATAGATCCGTAAATTCGGGCGCCGACGCGGCGCTCAAATCTTAGTAATCAAACGCTAGCCGTTTGATTATTAAGATTCGCCGCGTCGGCGCCCGAATTTACACTTAATTTACTTACAATTGAAAATATGTTTGATGGTCACCGGCATCAAATATTAAAGCAGCAATTGCGCCGAAAACTGAAAAGGTTTTGGACCCCTGGTTGAAGGCTATAATAGCGTATAGGGTGCGGTTCCTTTTTTAATTCTTATTTATTTTATATAAGCCATACATTATAATATGATTAAGTCAGCTTAGAATAATAACATTTATGGCTTATTTTATCAGTTTCTGATATAATTGGAGTAAATTTATAACAATAAAATTTATATTATAAAATGGTTTAAACATTTAGCGTTGCTTAGACAATTTGTTACCCCTTGAGCGGTATCTTTATAATATTCAAATCTAAGAGAGTCCTGTTCCTTCATGTTTGAATAAAAATAGGTAGTAGTTGGAGCTTTAATAATGTGTACAACGCTTGCCACTCCTTGTGTAGCTCTAGTGTCTATGTCAAAATATCTCGCAATAAAGATTGATCTTGATAACTTTGACCTTGGCACAGTGATGTATAGATGTTTTGATATATCTGGATCAGGATTTCAACAGTATGCTAGTTGAAGGAGTCGTGTTTTTTATGAGATAGGGTGCAAAACCCACCTGTGTAGATACTACCGCCGTCCATAGACATTCGCAAGACTAGGCGTATTGCAGATGCATTGCCGACCTTTAAGGAATAGGTATGCTCTTTTATTGAACACCTCTCAGTTGTATCGGATCGGAAATACCGAGGGAGGCAACTGGTTCCACAGTACAGTTGTGCGCGGTAACAAGAGGTGTTTAAACATCACTGTTGTGGATTTACGGACATCAAGGTGATGGGCGAGAAACTTAGAGGTACGTGGCGATGTTCGAAGGTGGAATTCTGCTGCTGGTATTTTTAAGCTAAACAATTCCTCGGAACACTCCCCATAGAAAAAAAAAAGTTAAATGACGCACATTGAACTGACATCTCTTCGTAGGACCAAAGAATCGAGCTGTCCGGAAATAATTTGTCCGTCAACGATTCGATGTGATGTTACCCTGCGGTTCTCATGTGCGTGTTATGAAAGTATTTTTGGAGTTGCACTTCTTTTAGCGCGTTAGAAAAAAATGACGAGGGTAAATTTTTACGTTACACACCCACACCGTCACGAAGCATTGACATCCTGAAGTTAGCTATAGTCAACAGTTTAGTTTCTTCTCTTCTTAAAGGAGCTTAACTTCTATCGCGTGTACATAAGTACTCAAGCTCATTTTTTTCAAGTCGTCTGCTACTAATGGTGCGTTGTAAGTCTGCAAGGTATATAGCGAGTTGTAGCATTTAAGGAATCTTAACTTTGTAGTCGATAAATAGTTAGTATACAACTATGTTACTATACAATTGTGTAACAAATTTTTAATGTGAAAACGTTATGTAAGTATTTCTATAGAAAAATAAATATGTAGTTAATTATATAAGCAGCATTCTTGATTTAGAGTTGCATATAATCGCGATTGAATCTTGCATTGCGTTGATAATTAAGTTCGTACAGTGAAATGCTAATAAAAAAAAACCACCAGCGATAACACTCCAACAATGAGAATAGGTGCTTACAAATATCAAACAATAAAGCGTTCAGAAATGCAAAATTTGTAAACAGTATATTGGTATGTTAATATTTTGATGTTGGCAGTATTTGAATTCGAAATTACGTATTTTTTCAAATATGGAATCATATTTTTTTTGACAGCCAATTTTTTGTTTAACTAACCCGTTTTATACACGTGCGAGTTGAGCCTTAGTCACGGACTTTGATTCCGAGGCCATGCCTAAGAATCTAACTTACAAAGGATATGCAGGGTATTCCCCTTTCCATAAGAGCTACTAGTAAGAGCTACTATTTTAGGCATACCCACTAGGCTGCCCAATGGTGGTTTTGGGAGCCGAATAAAAGCTCCCCTACTCACAAAACCCCAGCGATTTCTTTCACATCCAACCATAGTCGAAGAGCCGGGAGAAGTTGATGGCATAGAACTGCAACTCCATCAACTGATGCCCTAGAGGGCTTTTCTCTGGCAAGCTGGATATCTCCTTACTACATTAAGACGTTGAGGTGTATTGAAGTACAAACCGTGGACCGAGGGTCTAATTGAGCGGGCAACCATATCCCCAAGTATTCGCCTACCCATCCCAATCCCAATCCCCCGACTAGTATCATTCTGCGTTCCTCACAATGACATCTTGCAGTTAATTGAAACGTTGGCACTTCTCCTGAAAGGATACACTATCATCAGAAGAGCACCAAAGCAGCAGCGGGAGGAGGCGAATTCGCGCAGAAGACAAGTGTCAGGAATGGGACTCTTACCACATTACATTATCCCTGAATTTGGAGAGAGTACTATGCGGTGCGTGGCAATGTTTTGCGGAGGTGGTTCAGTCGCTTAAGGGACTGATTTGCTGTCGAAATGCATGAGGTTTATCAGTTCAGGGGCATCTCACAAATGGCGCCACCGGTGGCATTTGTAGTTGTTTTGGTTCGGCTTCGTGTCCCACGCACCAGCAGAAACCACTCAGGCCTGGGAGTCGGCACGTAAATGTTTTCCTGCGTTAGCAAAAGAAATAGATATGTTGTTTGTTCAAATAGTATACAACATCGACGTTTCACGTCACATAACCATATTTGGCTTGTGTTAATTTCAAAGACTTGTAAATTGCGACACAATATAAGTACGTGAAGAATATCTCTCATTATAACGTACCGCACCACAATAACACTTGGCCCATTGGACGGGAAACAAATCGCGTTTCCTTCTATATCCTGTCAGTATGTCAATAATGCGGATGTGTGGAAATCGTTAGTACCTCTCTATACCATAAAAATACACTTTGTTATTCCACACGAAATCGCGGACCAAAGATAGAAATAATAATAATGTCGTCTTAGCAGAATTTTGGCCACGGCGACTATCTGTATAAAAACTAGCCAACTACGCAGGACAATTATAGTGCACAAGTGTGTGTGCAGGCACACTCGCACGCTCTGTTCTGTAATTCTGACGAGTCGGAATCCGCTACGACCGGAGAGAAATTAGGCGTATGGCCGACGGCTTAACGTGCACTCCGAGGTGCAGGGGTGCAACACTGACGACTTTCTAAACTTCTATGAGAAATTGAAAATCACAACAACACTTTGGTTCGACCACTTGGACTCGAATCAAGGACCTCAGGACTGTGGCTGAACATGTTTACCACTAGACTAAGAGGTAGCCCAGAGCTTGTAATATAGTAAACTATATAATAATTTTGAATTCACCTGCTTATATAATCAGAACATTCCCGAGTTATAGAATGTATAATGAAATCCTCTTGCTAACTTTATACAAATGATACTCGAGATAGCTTTGCTTAGCTACTTGTTTGCCAATTTGTGATTATCTTCAGGTATAATTTATTTAGCGATACGTCTCATAACTTATTGGCTGTAACAATAGAGGGTTGGAGTTATATGTAACTTGCAATCCGCTCCGGCTCCATCCGTGAATAACAGTCACCGGATTGTCACCTTAACAATACCTTCCTCGGGAGTTGTTCTATCCATGAGTGAAATGAAAATCCGTAAATTTTGAGAAAAACGATCATACATAGACAGACAGCTTTTGGGGACTTTTATAACACGTATATAGGTCGAAACGAAACTAATTCAAAATCGTTCTGTTTTTTGGAGCGCAAATGCGTCACGACCTAAAGGACCTCATCTCATTCTGTAAGTGTGAAATGTGAAAAAAACAATTTTATGCTTTTTTTGCACCACTTTCTCACATATGTTTCTAGGTTAAACATCACTAGTAGCTCTCACGGAAATAAGCATCTATCAAGGTATAAAATTTAAACCTCAAATAAACGACCGGTTGAGGTATACCAGCTGTCAATTTGTAATTTAAACTAAGTAACTAGATTTCACCTACTAAACACGAAAACAACATGACCTAAAACATATCGGTTGCAGGGACTTCAATGCTGTATGAATGGTACGGGTCAAACCAGCTATAGCTCATACACCACACGTTTTCTATCATTTAACATTCACGTGTAATAAGTGTGACATATTCCACCGCCACTTTCTCTCGTTAAATACAATCACCAAAAGTTTACGCGCTCCTGACATGTGAAGAACAAATAAGTAATAAGTTGTGAGGTGTTTGTGCTCTAGGTCTATAGCATGTATTGGGGTTTTCCAGTCGTGAAGTATTTTTTTTTTTGGTGACGAAGGGGAATGCATTTACGCATAACACCGGGGACCCGGGTAGGACCCCAGTCCTATGTTGGACTCGGTAATTGGGTAGCAATACCATTTAAACCCCTACGGAAACCGTCAGCCGCTGTTAGTGGTGTCAGTCCCCACGACGCTGTGTCTTTGATGAAGTGGACCAGGTTTCCATCCCGGCCCGACACGGAACACAGGGGCACTACTGAAGGCGCTGCAGATGGCGCCTCCTTCGCACCCCCATTCGTCGTCGGCGGGGGGAGGCCGCGTCGTCAGCCTTATCTCTGACCCGCTTGTCGGCTTCCTTCTCGGACATGACGTTCGGGGGTGTGTTGGGTCGAGTCCACCGCCGCGTCACAATCGTGACACCGAGTCGTCGGCTCCCTGTGGGCCGTCCAACACAGATACTCCCCGAAGCAACCGTGCCCAGAGAGCATCTGCGTCAGACGGAAGGTGAGGGGTTTGCGCCTACGGCGAATCCACCGCTCGACGACCGGGCGCAAGGCAGCCATTATCTCTGTGCTGAAAGGCTGCCGCGCCAGGTTCTCTCGCAGGATCTCGTCATTCGTGGGGTTCCAGCCGAGCCCTCCTATCCGAGACATAGGAGTGGCTCTCGGCGAGAACCTCCGCCACGAGTTCCCACGGGGGTCTATGGCATGACCTCACTGGGACGACACTCTGCGCGGGGCGCAGACGGGCCTTATTCCTCGCAGCGAGACGATCCGCCCAAACCGGATCACAATACGTCGCCATACTCCGACAGACACCGGAGTACAGCTGCCTTCAGGCGGCGATGGGTCCTCCGAGGTTCAGGAAGAAACTGCCCAGCGTACTCGCCGCCTTCACGACCTTCTCTTCTACCAGCGAAGTGTGCCTACTGTCCACTTTCCTTCAAGGAGTCTCAGATATTTCATGTGGGGCTCAAACTGACCCTCCTGACCTCCCCCTGACCTCCGATCTGCGGAGGGCATCGATCGTCGTCGTCGGTGTGCTCGGAACCCGAACTGTACTCCGGGAGTCCGGGCCCCATGCCTAAGGCCAAGGCTCTAAGGCCTTCCCAGTCTCGTTCAGCAGCACTATAGGTCGAACCGACGATGCTGGGTCCATGGGCCGCCCTGCTTTTGGAAGCAGGCAGAGCCGACCCTCCTTCCAGGCCCCCGGGAATTGACCGAACTGCAGGCAGCGGTCGAAAACTTCCCGGAGGATATCCCCGAGGTCACGAGCGAGATCGCTAGCACTCACCCGTGCACCCCCTCCGGACCCGGTGCCCTCTTCTTACTCTGCAGGCGAGTCAAAATCGCCTCCATTTCAGCCTCCGTGATGGGTGGCGGAACACCCTCGACCTCGACGTCCTGGGTGTGCCTCCGCCTGCTCCGGGTATACTGCCACCTGGGCCCGTTGCAGATATTTCGGCCGTCCACCAGTGGAGCGCCCGCCGATGGGACAGACTCTTCGCGGGCGGCATGGCCGCTGTGCACACCGCAGTGAATGCGTCTCAGAGCTGGTCAGCCCCCTCGTCCACACCTATCTCTGACAACGGTGGGAGGTCCCAACGGCACACGATCGCAGCCTATTCTGCCAGTTCCCGGTTGATCTTGGTGAGCGCCCAACGCGGAAATCGGCTTTACCCCCTTCCAGACGATGACGATGACAGCGACGACGCCGGACGACTCGAAGGCGGAGAGACCTCGAACCTTATATAGCGGTGGTCCGAGAGTGTCTCCACCACCGTCTCCACCCTCCACCCCTCCACTCTCCGTACGATGGCCGGCGTGGCGAAAGTAACAGCCACTACGAAACCTCCCGACCATCGCACACACGTCTGGGCTGTTCTGCTGATGCCCAGTTCTCCCAAATTGATGGCCCCTTCGGCCTTCAGGAGAGCCGAAGTGTAGGTCGCCCCCTTTTCTGCTGCCTCCGGCCGCAATTTCAGTACTACAGCCCAGGAGCGCGGGAACGACAGCTACGGCCTCGCCACATTCTTGCTTAGCAGGCGGCGCATAAGCCGCCGATTTCCCCTGTCTTTTGTGCTGGAGGCGCTGGTGCTGCCGGTTTCTTGGATGCCTTCCGCCGGACGACGACCGTCCAGGACTCCGTCGACGGCTCATTCGCCTTGTTGTATAGTGTTGATGTCATCATCAGCCTTTGTGTACATTGTTCTACTGCCTCTGTAAGTACATCTAGAGAGTTGATTATCAGCAAATTATAAATCTTCACTCCTGGTACAATTTCCATTCTTCCATCATCAGCCTTTGTGTACATTGTTCGACTGCTTCTGTAAATGCATCTAGAGAGTTGACTATCAGTAAATTATAAATCTTCACTCCTGGTACAATTTCCATTCTTCCATCATCAGCCTTTGTGTACATTGAGTGAGAGTTGACTATCAGCAAATTATAAATCTTCACTCCTGGTACAATTTCCATTCTTCCATCATCAGCCTCTGTGTACATTGTTCGACTGCCTCTGTAAGTACATCTAGAGAGTTGACTATCAGCAAATTATAAATCTTCACTCCTGGTACAATTTCCATTCTTCCATCATCAGCCTTTGTGTACATCGTTCGACTGCCTCTGTAAGTACATCTAGAGAGTTGACTATCAGCAAATTATAAATCTTCACTCCTGGTACAATTTCCATTCTTCCATCATCAGCCTTTGTGTACATTGTTCGACTGCCTCTGTAAGTACATCTAGAGAGTTGACTATCAGCAAATTATAAATCTTCACTCCTGGTACAATTTCCATTCTTCCTTTTCGGAAACGTAGCTTTTGACGTAATATGACACCATACTAACAATTCGAGTGGGCGGTGCCTGTGAGAGGGAGAGCGTAACAAGTCGTCCCTCTCTTGTCTATCGAGCGATGCGTTCACAGATCAATTTGATAACCCTTACCTCTTAAATATATCGGACGATATGTCCGTAAACCAACTTACAGACAACCAGTTTTTTGTAAGAGCCTTGCAACCCGGAGATGTACCTCTTGATCACATAATATCGCCACAAAATGACAGTCATTCTGTCGTGCGATTTGTGAGTAACCGGTGGCTCATTAGTGGAGACCGGAACAATTATGTGATTGTTATTGAAATATTCCGACTACCTGGCCGCTTTCACCTTAAAAAAGCTACATTCATTGGCGCGCAACCTTTTTTGGTGAATGCCAAAATATCCATTTCATAGAAATATTTTGTGTAAAGTCGGCGAAGACTCAGCTGACCAATAAAATCATTGGATCGTGATACGTTTTGTGGACGTTATTAGGTGTACATTTCCGACTCACTCTAGCGCAACTAAGTGATGCCCATCAAGTGTGTTATTTACGTTCGGTTTTCCTCACCACAAGGTAAATATACTCAATCACATTATGCGACATTTTATCTGTTGTGTGCCGATAAATATTGTCAACATCCTTAAGAGTACTTTAACACATCGATCCAATTTGTAGCTGTGGATATATTTTTTTAAGAAGGGATAGTGTCATGTTGCATGTGAGGAGGTAGTACCAGGCATATTGCATGACACTACATGCTCCTATGCAACGGAATTGGGCCGACATGACCGAGGAGGTACCTCTCGCTCACTCACATTTCGACTGCTCATTTTGGGATTATTATAAATTATTCGCTGAACGAATTAATTAAACCCTACAGTTATGGAGTCCATCACGGTAGCCAACCACGACGTTACACATTATTAAAAAGAGTTTATTCATAAAAAAGAAATGATTACATTTATAAATATCTAGCCTGTCCAGAAAAGCCGTCTGTCGCTGACAGATCAGGTGCACTGTATAGGCATAATTGGATATAGTGTAGACTCTGCTGTCATTTTTGGTTGGAATTTTGGTTTAATAAATTAAATATTATAGAAAAAAAAAAGTAATGTAAATACTAATATAGGTTTTAAGGAAAAATTGTTTCTAGCCCCTTCTGAGGCAATGATACTCGAAATAAAAATTGAATAATAATAATTATACAAGCGGGTATTTAGCGGCCATTCGATCCCACTCAGGTCCGGCGGTAGTGCGCAATCTTTTGTAGTATACGGGCGAAAAGGACCCGTAAACATTCCCAAATAGTTATGAAGACACGTTGCCCTGCTTCCCTCCTACTATCCATAAAAAGCGCAAAAAAGCGACAGAATAACAGTCTATCTACGACAATATCCGACGAGATCGTGCTCGATCCTGCTCGTGCCGGCCCAATTCAGCTGCAAACAGCATGGCACTACCTCTTGCTATACAAAATTGTCTCATAAAAAGTGTCAAGTTCAAAACTGCGTCGATAACTCTGGCGATCATTAGATAATAAGTGATGCAACAAAACTTAGCGGTTGGGAAAACATTGCGTTATCATTAGAACAAATAGCGCGTTGCCGAGCTCAGCAGACGGTGAAAAATGGATTATTATATACACCAATTATTATGAGGCACTAGCTGTGATTCGCTGTTTCACCCACGTATTTCCAAGTTAAGTAATGCCTAAATCTGTGCCTAATTTCAACCCAATGATTAGTAGAGGAACCAGACCAAACCAGACAACACACTAGGACTACGCAGAGACCGGAAATAAAAATAAGGATTCCTATTTTCCTTGAAAATCACGACATCTTGGGGCAATATGAGATTTTTTAAATGTACCTAAAACACAACACAACAATCGGAGTCTTTTGGTGACTACCGACGCCCATTAACATCAGCATTAACAGATGTATTGCACTCCTCTGCACCATCCGCTCCAATAGGCCAGCGGCTACTTACAAATCGAACGGGGTGCAGTAACATGTCCATCACTTTAAGATATCATGTAAGCGAGAGGTTCCTCTCCGGTCGTTCCAGCTCAATATGATTGCAATGCAGCATTGTACCTGTACATCCTCACGTCGTCTCTACCGCAGAGCTTGAAGACAAAAGTCTTCAACCAATGCGTTCTCCCCTTAATGACCTACGAGGCCGAAACATGGCCTCTTAATTTAAAACTGGTGCGCAAGTTTGCGGTAGCTTAGCGGGCTATTGAACGGCCTATGTTGGGTGTATCTTTCTCAGATAGAATTCGTAACTCTAAAGTTTTCGATATCACGCGTATAATAAGGTTGCTGAAGTGGCAATGGGCTGGTCACACACTCAGAAGAGCAGATTGCAGATGGGCCACTAAGGTTTTGGAGTGGAGGCGTCGTTTAGGAAAACGAAGTGTTGGTCGAGCGTTCAACAGGCGGGCAGACGATCTCCGTGCAGCAGCTGGTCCGGGATAGATGGTCCATTGAAAGAGGCCTATGTCCAGCAGTGGACCGATAAGGGCCGATAATGATGATGTTGCCTACCTGTTACTGAACTACTTACCAGGTTTTAGCATACATAAAATGGCCGTGTCCTAACTTTAATTCTTGAATCTTGACTAATAACTATTGACAATTAATTTATGCCGGCCCTTCTAATACCTTCAATATACGCCGTACGGTCCCCTCACAATGCTCGATATCTCCGAAGTGAATACTCCTATTCACACGCTCACTGCGATTTAGCAATCTGTTCAGAAGGACACTAACAACCGGTATAACGACTATCAGTTAAGTGATAGTCGGGACAATCGAACGTCACCCCCTACTAACGTTCCACACTGATTAGTTACAAACTTAAGAGATTTTATTCTATGGGACTCATACACGCCGTGTTGGACAGCCTAGCTATTTCTTTCTGATATCTATGGTACTCATACAAGCCGTGTTCGAGAGCCTGTCTATTTCTTTCTGACATCTAAGGTCGCGAACGCCTATCTATCGGCTTCGTAAAAATATAAATTCTTATAGCCCGTGAAGAGGGAAAAATGAGTCACATTCTGCGAATTTAACAAGGAAATAGAGAGAAAAGGGAAGCAAACAGTCTTCTGATTGAATTCGTCGTCAATTTTTTTTTTGCTTCACCCTCCTTTCGATGACTTTACCAAAGGATCGTACTGGTTGCAGCTGTCAGTCTTGACAACTATTAATCAACGACACAAGGGTAGCAGCGGTAGCCCCTTATAAAGTATTATACTTGTTACAAACAGGAGCCCTTTGCACCTTCCACTATTGGGCACGTTTTTCTCTTTTCCTCAAAACAAATCGAGGTGGTTACTAAAGTCCTCAAATCTATGCGCTGGTCAGTGGCCGAATGGCCCAAGGATCTAATTTTCCCGGAAGTAAAATCGTAAGTGATGTTGACAATTCAAATAAATCATATGCACATGTATGTGCAAATGTTTTTTAGATAAGGGGAATGCATTTACGCATGATACCTGGGAGCCCGGGTAGACCCCCAGACCTATGTTGGACTCGGCCATTGGGTAGCAATACCAACTAAACCCCTACGGGAGCCATCAGCCGCTATAAGTGGAGGGTCCCGGATCTGCAGGCAACAGGACCCCAACTCGAATACATCCTAAGCTATCGCAGCTGTTAATATTCATATATACATCATGGTGCCGGCGTAAATTGACGCGTTTAGTAGCGGTTTGTGAGTAACCATTGGGGTGGAGGGGCAGGTAAAAAGGAGGGCAACGCATCGGCATAGTAATTATATGGATGTTTATGGACGTCGATAGTATACTATAAAAACACGCCTGGAGAGAACCTAGTGCAAAACGTCATGGTGTTAATAAGTTAAGACAATACCCGGTCTGATCGTGGTATGTCTTGGTTCCTACATTACGCAGCTGCTATTATAACAATAAATTATTGAGTGTATTGTAATTTTATCAGGTGCCTGTTGGGTTGCTTCCTATTGCGTGTCTGTACGTAACGCATTCGCTTCCTTCCTTTAATTATAATCTATCAACCGTGGCAGCATTCAAATTATGGATACGTTTGTTTTATATCGATAATGAGTAGAGACACTAACATCACTAACATCGTGCAATGGTAATGTTCATTTAGGAACATCACAATTTAAATATGTTTAAAAATAATTAGAACGTAACTTGGACTCTGTTATTTTAACAATTTGGCTTATTACTTAAGAAGCATTTTCACTATATTAAGATCTAAACAGAATGTCCTAAACATTAGCTGTTTCTGAAACAATTTGTACCTCTTTGCGGTGTAATTTTATAATATTCAAATCTAAGGCCCAGTGAAGTGATAAGGTAAGGTTTGCCGCCAAATATTTATGAAATTTGTTTTTTTACGGCAAGCCAGCTCTATCATCAATATTATATAAAAAGTAATGATACCCTTTGTGCCTCAAACTGTCAACCTAATCTGAAAGAAGAACCCGTGTCTTTGGTAAATGCAAAATTACAAAATTACTATGGGGTACGCCCACAAACAACTCGGTAGATCTCTTTCCATCTGCGGGAAAAGAGGGGGGGTCTGACTCCCTATCGTCACCCTAAACCAACCAGAAGACAAAAGTCTTCGCTAGTCCGTTGAACTGTTGAGGCGAGTGCAATAGCGCTGCGAACCAGTAGTTGGTCCCTCCGAAAAAAAAAGTAAATGCAAAAAAAATAAAATATGTACAACACGGTTGGTTTAGAATGACAGTTCAGAATGCATTCGTATCTCTTGAGTACATCGATGGTTCTACTCATAGAGATGATAATTTCTTATATCTGTGGTTCTACTGTTTCAACCTTATCCTTATTCATTTTTATCTATCAACTTCTTAAGATTTCGTTATTTGATTAACAAAGTGGATCTGTGTCTAATTCTACATTTGAAATAGTTTCTATTATATAAATTATAAACTGTGTGGGTATCTGCTACTGGCGATATTCATTTCGACGGGTGCCTAGTCAAAACTGCTATTTATAAATATACTATTTAAAAATACTTATTCGAATTATAAATGCGAAAGTTTTGATGGATGGACATATATATGTTTCTTGCTCCGTCACGCCAAAACGACTGAAGGGATTTTGATGGGACTTGGCAATGTTGTAGCTTATGTATCAGAATTACACATAAGCTACAGAAATATTGACTTTTACTCAGGGTTTTCTCGGTCCACACGGAACAAGACGATCAGTTATTTCATGCTTAGAGGCAAGTTTCTTTTATAGAATAGGGGGGGGGGGGGGGGGGGGTAACCGGAGCATTTATACGACTACCGACGCACATGAACATGCACGTAATTAATATGCCGATGACTTATTGGTCGCAACTGCCTATGATATATTTTGAAGTAAGTCGAAATAGTATTTTAGTAAAGTGGCGCTTGAGAACGCTAAAATTCCATACTATAAATTTCACTCCCCTATTTCACCCCGTTAGGGGTTGAAATTTTCAAAATCATTTCTTAGTGCTCACTTACATCACATGTATGTGTTTTGTTCCAATGGGCTGGAATTCGGTTAATAATTCGGAATTCGAATACCAAATATGTGAAAAAATAGAACGAATACCGAATAGGAGTTAGATTTCCATTCAAATCTACGCATTACCTATTTGTGTTTCAATTAATTCCTACAATACTCTTAAAGCGTCGCAAATCACGTAACCAGTCAAATTGTAATCCCACAAAACACAGCCTTATTAACTAATTTTCTATGCCTTTTATAAAAGAGGGCATTACAAAAGTCTATTGTGGTATGGGAATTAATGAAATTATGCGAATATTGATTTGATTGCTTAAGCAGATCGAGGTAATGAATTTGTAGCCTACAGATACAGAATCTACTAGCAGCTAGCGACGTCGAGCTCGTACGTACCCTACAGGTGATATGAGACGATACGTGTGCCGTATACGTATGGGACTATTGTCCCCTGACGGCGGCGACGGGGTGGCACCCTATAAATATCCTGTGGACATATCGTCGGTTAAAACGTCTCTCATAGGAGTGGATTCGTTGCCTAGGAAGTTCCTACCACCTCTTTTCCATCTCCATCCCGGGAGGTCAGACCCTACCGCGGGTGCCAGGTACCAGGCCAGCATTAGTCTGCAATTGACTACGTGCGGTAGGCGCCGTGTCCGTTGCCGGAGGCCTCTCGGGCTCTACAATATAGTAGCTACTCGTTGCTAGCTTTAGACTAGGTACTAACATATACTTCCCAGAAGCCACTCCCCACACACCCATCGAGACGCCAGCTTCCTAACGGGGATGCAGAGAGAACTGAGTGCCACGAGAAGCTACTAGTAAGTTATAAATTAATATTTGTGTAGAATGTAGGTAGTTGTGAAACGGGGGTAACAGTAATCTTTGGTTTAAATGGTTTACTACTTAGTGCCGTTTGAGTCTCAGTGGTCTGGTAGTTAGCGCCTCGGACCTTCGCTCACCTGGTCCTACACTTGGCCTACATTTTCTGAGTGCTCTTACGGTGATGAAAGACATCGTGAGGAAATTCGGATTCGTGTAATTCCGATTCGACCTAATCTACGATTGGGCCTGGTTTCCTAGTCCGATGCGCCGTAGCGCCGAACGGAACGCAATAGCGTCGCCGGCAGTAGTTAGCCGAAAAAAAGAAAGGCCTGGTTTCACTTCTGGGGTGCGATGGTGGCGGTTGCACTGTCTAAAAACTGGCGCCTTTATCAACTCCCCTACATTAGGTAGCTTACCCGATACCATATGATATAGAAAAAGAATAAGACTAGGATAAAGAGGAAGAATACTTAGTTGCCGTTATTTTCATCTAGGATTAACTTACACATACCAAACAATGGTACCTTCACTTCACGCTAGTGTCAATCTGAAAAAAGTACTCCGAAGATTATTCCCTCTCATTTAAGCATGACACCTGGGAACCCGGGTAGACCCCCAGACCTATGTTGGACTCGGCCATTGGGTAGCAATAGCAACTAAACCCCTACGGGAGCCTTCAGCCGCTATTAATAGAGGGTCCCGGATATGCAGGCAACAGGACCCCTCTAGCGACAGACTGGCCTCGGGGAGAAGGCCAGACTTCACCTCCTCGGGGAATGTCCGGCTACTCTATGACCAGTCCCAACGACGCCGTGTCTTGATGAAGTGGATCGGGTTCCCGTCCCGGCCAGACGCCTTCTTCGTGCCCGAATTCGTCGTCGACGGGGGAGGCCGCGTCAGCAGCCTCCTTTCTCACTCGTTCGTCGGCTTCCTTCTGGGACATGACGGCGTCGCAGAAGGAAGCTATCGACTGGTAGGACTCGTCGCTGCCGAGCATCGCGACGTTGATGCTCGACTTTGACAAGTCCCCTCCGACACCTGATGTCAGATCGTGACGTAGTGCCGCCCAACTCGGGACACCTCGAGGGTGTGCTGGGTCAAGTCCAAGGCCTCGCCACAATCGTGACACCGAGACGTCGGCTCCCTGTGGGCCGTCCGACACAGATGCTCACCGAAGCCATGCCCGGCGAGCACTGCGTTAGACGGAAGGCGAGGGGTTTGGGCCTATGGCGCATCGGATTCGATTTGTTCACGCAACAGAGGACGTAAACAAGTACAAACACACGAATAATAATGCAAAAATACCAAAGACAATTCCCGCAAAAGCTACACCAAATAAAAATTTAATGTAAACAAATGATGGAAACGACACCAACAAACGTCGGACACAGACGAAACGACGAGTAACGCAAAAACGACAACGGAAACAAAGAGGACGTCACAAGTAAGTCGCCTATACACCTCTGCCCCGGGACCGAACGGTCAGACCAGGAAGAGTCTATATCGAAGACTTACTGATTTCTCCGATACAAGAGCCGCGCCACAAAATTATGAATATCTCGGCAATCCAACAGCGCACCGGAAAGAAATTTACACCAAGAAAATCGCCTCTTTAACACCTTTCGGTAGCCGCCACTGACACTATAATCCCAGCACTAAGTATGCGCAGTAACTGGTGACCTTCCCTGATTACAGAATCACATCGTTTAGTAGAAAAGTCCTTTCCTAGTCTTTTTAGTTGATATTTTTAGTTATGATGTTTGTGTGTGTATATCCATCTCATATTATAAATTTCCTATCCTATCTTTGCTGTCCGCTTTTAATAAATATTACAAATACTGGACTTCTTAGCTGATATACATGTGGCGTCATCACATTTGAATCGATTTTGATGAAAGTTGGTATACATATAGTTAAAAACACGAGTTCAAATATAGACTCATCTTTTTCAAGTATCTACTCTGACTACATAGAAGGATGAAAATCGTGTCACTCATTACGTAACTATTGTACGCGACGAAGTCAATGGTAAACGGTTAGTGTAATAATAATTGTAAATAAATATTTATCTATTGCATAAAAAAATTGATTATATATGTAGTGTATTATAAATTTGAAAGTTTGGGTGGATTTGTTACTCAATCAAAATATAGAACGCGTTTTGACGTATGGCATTGGCACTGCCATGTACCAGAATTACATATAAGCTATAGAAATGCTAGCTTTTGTTCCTGGTTTTGTCTGTAGTCCACGGGGACGAAATTACAGGAACAGGGCACAATAATATTATAAATGCGAAAGTTTTAAAAAGAAATATGGACATTTGTTTCTTACTCTTCACGCAAAATTACTGCACGGTTACGGATGAAATTTGTCACAGATAGAGGTTAAAATATGAGATACCATTAGTTTATTTCTTATCTCAAACAGTGTATTTGAATTCATTCAATTCATTTTCATTTCAATTTCAGCTACCAACAATAGAAGTGAAGTGATTACTCAAAATAACGTAGTTTTTGAAGACACGACAAATACCTTTTGGATAATAGATAATTATCCAAAAAGCTACAAAAAATAATTGCTATCTATACTAATGATATAATGATGAAGAGTTTTTTTGTTTGTTTGAACCCGCAAATCTCAGGAACTACTGGACCGAGTTGGAAATATCTTTTTGTTTTAAATAGTACATTTATCGAGGAATCCAATAGTATACATAGCATGACGCTACGACTAATAGAGCCGGAATTACGCGGGTGAAACCGCGGAGTGATGCTAGTTTTAAATAAATACGAATGGCCAAGACTGATTGTTATTTTAATTAATGTTTTGTTATAAACTCCAAAGATTACTCGTCAAGAAGCGAATATAGACGCGCTGGAAATATTGCTTGTTAACCTTTTAATTCAGACTCATGTTTTTTACATTGATTCATTTTTAAATTAAACTAAAAAAAACATTAAAATGTACATTCATTCATCCTTGTGAGTATTTGTATATCTATGTACCCAAAACACTATTTTTAACATATTAAATAATTGGGTACACAAGGTCCTCATGGCTAGGAACCCCTCATGGCTTTTCGCGCATCCGAATCGCGACAGCAAAGTAAATAATTTCCTTTTTAACAACAGCTGTAACCATTTATAATCTCGATGTGACATAACCATAGATGTCGCTCTATATGGAGATATAAAGTAACACCTGATGGTTTGGATATGGCAGATTTATCGAAGAGTACCTCATAGTCTTGTACGTTAGTTCATTCACACATCATGGCGGTCAGAACAGAAAGCATTCTCAAGATTTTATCAAATTCGAACAGTCAGGGTCTTGGAGAGCATACTAAGTCGGTCCTAAGTCTAATGTCTCTCCGGTCGTGTTGGACTACAATCCCATCGGAATAGAGGAGAAAATAGAGAGTACAGTTGGGCGCACACACACTGGTCCAAGAGACTGCGCTAAAATAGCTACCTAGACTAGCTTACCCTTTAATCTCAATGAAGATAAATCAATCGCCGTAGCCGAAAATCGCTCAGATGGACATTTTTATTTATTAAATGTTTACTGTGAGAGACGGGCGCTTGCTACTGAAAGATTCCACTAAAATAGTCCCTATGCTATAAAAAATTGCCGTAAAGTCTGGAATGTGAAACATCTAAATAGACTGCGGCATAAAGCGTCTAAGAATGTTCATTATTTTTAAGTTGTAAATAGCATTCCAAACATTCTTACATCACACTAAGGAAAACAGAGATAAAGAGGAAATTCAAGGTCAGAACTGTACCAAAGCTATCCTACTATACGAAGCACAGAAATTACAGTTCCAAGGTCCTATAGGCCAGCGCTAGCTGACTAAAATGGCCCAATCAAAAGTTACCCACGTACATGATGGCGTCGCCAATACGTCTAACCAATCAAAACTTTACTCATTACAATAAAACCACTTTAAGGATTTTATCGCGATTTATTTAATTATTTACTAGCCTCACGTTTCAGAAGCTTTACGGCAACCGTGACCGTGGTTGCTGTACATTTGTGTACTGAGATGACAGATGTCAAGTCCTCGTGTTAATCAATAAAACATTATACTCTATTGCAATTTATTGTTTTGTTTTTGTTACTTCTGGACAATTTGTATACACGGAGTGCGCTGTATTAATATTTATTCTCCAAGATCACAATCGTATTATAAAGACATGTATTCACGCAACCTCAGACTCCAAATTCTCATGGCCAAAATTCTCTAGTAACGGGCCCCAAAACTTTTCATCGATATTCTTAAAATAATCTGGAGATGATTCGGAGTTGAATAAAACAATGTTTCGTAATTGCAGTCATTTAATGCTTCTAGTCTCGTTTTTGTGTCGTTAACGTGATAAAAAAACTTGTACGTAATAAAAGTGAAATAAAGATAATGGTAGACAAAGAAAGGTACAAGTAGACACAGAAAAACACTTCTGTTGTCGCGGGTTAACACATTTACGCGCCTTCACTGGCCCTGGTGAAGGTTCTAATACAACGCGTGTTACCATAGGACGATGTATATTGAAAACTAAAAAAAAAAACTTATTTTTCTAAATATTTTCGTTCTGTCGAAGGTTGTGCGCTCGATGCGTTCACAGATAAATTAGAGAACTGTTATTTTGTTTGACTTTTTCTAGTCTTATAATATCGAGCATACATTTGGAGTGCATTCAATGACAAAACAAGTACAAGTACATTGACATCAATTATAGTTGCAAATTGTACCTGCCTTAATTCCGGCATGAAGTCGGTAAATTGTCTTAAACTTTGATATTGTGTCCGTTGATTACTAGGTAATATAAAGATATTGGGATATGGGGCAATATATACGCCTCTACAACAGGATCCCAAAATCATCCACCACAAAGTTGTTATGGGAAGATGATAAAGGGCATTAAAATGTAAAAGAGTTTGTGGCAGATATAACACCGTGGGAATGAGAGACTCTCCACAGGCTCTTTCTGTATAATATAGATTGCACTAATTTGATAAGTTATTGTAAATTACTTCTTAATTTGTTGTGTATTACTCAGTTATTTACTAATGGGACCCGCTGAGTTTGTTTCGCCGGTTCTTCTCATGGCAGGATAGGGTTGGACCGGTGGTAGATTTAATAGATGACGTACAAAAAGAAAATATTATAATTCTACTTTGAATAAATTTCATTCTTTTAATTATGTACGTCTGTATTTGCATATACAAAACAGCTTTAGCGGGCACATATCTACATCGTATGTGCCTATAACTCAGGCGAAGTAGATGCTCCTTAACGAGACACAGAGTTTCCAAATATTTTTTTTAAATATCAATTTATATGGGTACGAAATTATACATTATAAATATACATTCAAGTAAGGAATATCCATGACGGTCAACACCATTGCTACCTAACGTGCGCGACTAACCTTCTCCATTCAGAAACAAAATCTTAAATTGACTTTGACATCACTTCCGAGTAATACATTTTGTCTTCTGCTAGTTCCAGAATCCGTCAATGTCTGTCTTCCGAGTAATACATTTTTTATTACTGGAATATTGATATTCGCGAAGACCTTGAAATATAGTAACCAAAGATTTATTGTATTCTTCAGTAGGTATATAATATTTGATAAGCTTTAATGCACTGAATCCATGTACAATTCGCATAAGTGAATCGGAATGTTGTGATCAAAAATATTGCGTTTCGCACTCCTTTTTTCTCCAATTTTTTTTTCTTATCTAAATAAAAAATACTGCTGGCCATATTAATTTGCACATAAATTTTCTGTCGAAAATTTACTATGTATATTTTTGACCACACATTGACTCGCATATTAAATAATCATTCATCTTTTGGTCATCATCCTTTGATAAGATGGGCCTACGAAAATTTGTATCAAATCACATAACGCTCTAGGCTTGTCCGCCATACATTATCGCCTCATATTCAGCTCCCCCATCTGTTTTCATTAGAATAATAAGCCTGTATCTGAGTCGGTGGTGTGTGGGGCTCTCGGCACATTATCGTGACGGATACCCACTAAAATCATCACGAGTGCCATCCCTGCCATCTTGCTGAGGTGCCCCGGAACTGTAAACGATAACGATAATAAGGACACCTGACGGCCAGTGAGTCCCCGGAGGGACCGACGTCACCGTCACAGAAGAATTGCCCAACATTACAAGACAATCCCACCAACTTCGGGACAGTGCAATGGGATGAGGTTCCCACCCGCACCCCTCGCCCCGTGCGTAAAAACACCTCCTCCACCTGCTCTTTAGTGTCTTTTTCTTATAAAATGGGCACAAACTTCGGCTTCACCCCAGGCTATTGAGCCTCGCCGCCACAATCGTCCTGCTTGAATCATAGTAGGGGATCCAGAGTAACCTGTGGTAACTCAAATTGATAAGGAGTGAACATTCCTTAATGTCAAAGAATACTTTCGCACGTGACTTCGAAATCGGTACGCATGAAATGTTAATTTATTATCGGTACGTTTAAAATTACGCTGCCTTAAAGAGAGATATTCGACAATATAAGTGTGAAAATCGCATTCGGAAAATTTTGCTTGTTTTTTGCATTCGCTGTTCGGAAAATAAAAATGTGGAATAAAATTGCATTTTATACGCCTTTCAAAGTGGACTAATAATAACCCAATGGGGGAGGGTGCGAAAGAGAACAATAGTAATAATATACGGATGTTAATAAGCGTCGGTAGTAACTATTTAGTTACTACTCCGATAGCTCGTTGGTCCCCTGTACTATGAAAATAGATAAATGCAATATTAATAATAATATTTTTCACATCTCTTTTTGTGTTTACGGCTGACTTTCGATCGGCGACCTCTAGCGTGCAACATATAGAATTACGCAAGGAATAAAGGTCAGCACTTATTTTGTGTGCCTATTGCCTTGCACAAGCTACAAAGAGCACACAATTACTTCCTAGTTAAAACGCGACAGCATTTTGTAACAACACTCCTCAAACGGGTTGTAGATTCCCTCCCGCTTCCTTCGCAGAATTTTTATGATGCCAGCTTATATGTATTAGTAAATATGATGTAGTTTAAGCTAAAATCTGTTAGTCTACATATCTTGACGGTCAATGTCGCGTTTCGTGTGAGTAGCCGGTGACCCACTTGGAGGGCAAAGGGGGGGGGGCAAACTGTCTGACTGAAGCCAACTAGTCCAACTTTTCCAAAGATACACTAACATTATAAATGCGAAACTCTGCATGTGTGCATGATATTAATTAACCCAAAAACCACGAAATAGATTTGGTTGAAATTTGGCCCAAGATATAAATTATATAGATCTGGCCTACTAGACTGGCCTTCGTTCTGCCACAAATCTTGTCTGCTTCAGAGTAAATAGCTCAGAAAGGGTTTTACTTGTTAATAACAAGCTACAAGGAAGTCCTTGTCGGCTGGTGTGAAAAGTGATAAGTGAGCTAAGAAAGGGCTCGAGGGACTTAAAATTTTAATACCGAAAATATTTTTCTCCACATTCATAACTTTCTTGACACAGACACGCCGGTTGCGGAGAATCTTGACACCTTCGGACAGTACCCGTCCAATCTGATCATGGTATGTGTCTTGCTATGACAAACAGGAACATTGGTATTGATAAATATATCAAGAAATCATATTTATAATCACTTAAGTTTCCAACGTGTTACTAATTTTCCTTAATCTCTTGAATATTGATTTATTAACCGCCTGCATTCTACTACGTTTGACTTATTGATTAGAATATAATAGACTGCTAATTATATTATTTAACAAAAAAATATACATAGGGAACTCGTTATCATAACCAGCTTGATTAATAAAATTCAGTGTATAACGCTTCATTATTGGGGTTCAGTACCCGGAAAGTACTAAAACTCCGCTGTGCGTTTGTCTTTCTGTCACTAGTCTGATGAACCGTGACAGTTAGATAATTCAAACTTACATAGACGTTGTATCTAAGTTGCCACAACAACAAATACGTAAAGGAACTCAATAAATTAATTTATCGAAATTTTTTTATCGAAAAAGGGACTCGTACAGAAAAAATACTCGAGCGCAAAGGCGGAACCATCTTTGAGCACGTGCTCGACTCGCACTTGGCCTCCTTTTTACTTATAGTCAATACTTATAGTCTTGGCCGATGACAAGTTGGAAATAGTATTTAACAGCTACAAACTTGTTTTAAGAAAAATGTAATGTAAATAACATTGGTGTGTTAATTGCATACGAGTAGAGGCAGAATTAATACAACAACAACAAGAATAAATAAACACGAGAACATGACCCTGTGATATATGTAATATTTATATTTTCAAGGGCATTCAAAAGAAAAAATAATCGTATATACACTTTGTTGTCTCGTTGCCCTACAATCTTTATCAGTTTGGTGGCATGTCAGACAATACGTTAACATTTAAGAAATAATCCGAAAAGTAGTATTTTATATGCCTGAAAAAAAAATCATTACAAACTTTTCACAAACACAAAAAAGCGAAAGTTTGTCAAGTTTTATGGTCATGCATGTACTTCCCGTTGGGACGAGACCTTAACAGTGCGAATCGAACTTAGCTCGTATACTTAATAATTTTCATATCATTTTCACAATCAGGCTTTTAAAAATTAAAATAACACAGACACGTAAACCCTCTGGCATAGTGAGGGAATA
Source organism: Eumaeus atala (assembly GCA_017140195.1). NCBI lineage: Eukaryota > Metazoa > Arthropoda > Insecta > Lepidoptera > Lycaenidae > Eumaeus > Eumaeus atala. The sequence goes on from JAFELO010001116.1 coordinate 436,100, forward strand.
GTCATTTAAAAATAATTTGTAACGCAGTCTTTCGGAATTTACTTTTTTTTTCTCACAAGTTGTCCTCGCCGCTTCGTTGCATGTATTTCGGCAAATGAGGAAATATTCCGGTTTGGATAGGCATTTCACAAAATCTGCTCTTTATGCGCACAGGTACAGTCAGCATCAAACACTGTGTAACAGGTTGATATTGTAACACAACTTCTTTTCCAGTTTGCATCGCGGTTTATTTGGTTATTTAACAAGCCCGACTGTTTTGTTTGTTATAGTCTGTGAGCACGGTAAGTTGGCCCACGTGCAAAAGCGCAATCTTCATTTTCTTCTTTCTATTATCAAAAGCACAACAAGACGAGGCCGGGCAGTGATAGAATTAAAAGTGACATGTCAAGATGATTTTCCGGTTGCGAGTCCGAAACCACTGGACTAAATTTAATGAAATTTCACACATGTAACCTAAAATAATGTAAAACATATTTTTGTAGCACAGTTAGACAAATGAGCAATCGGAGCAATTTAGTGATTATCGACGCCCAGTAATACCCGCATATGTTTCTCGACTTCACCCCATCCCGCTGATAAACCAACAAACTATTATTAAAGTAGGACAATAAAGATGTTATAGAAATTAGTGTCCGTTCAGCGACCCTTTGGTGCACACCGTACAAGTACCTCACGAAACATTGGTAGCCGCGAAACTGCCGGCCGTGAATGTGAGCAATTTTAGAGATCTTGTCATGAGTCATTTATATTCCGTTTTATATTTGAATAACTGTGTCCACCACTTGTTCGTGCCAAGCACGCGTGTTCCCCACATAATGCAGGACTTGCCCTTAGAAGTCCGTTTATATATCACCCCACTACAAAGCAAAGTCTACATGGCCCCCATAGGGTTTGTAACAATAAATGTGACCTTAACGCTCAGAATGATAGGAAATCATGAGCCCCTGAATAAAATTTTCCACAGGGCCGCGCTAGGTTAATCGGCCTATGTAAGTAGTTGATGCCCTGTGATGTTCATTAGTCATTTTAGAGACTAGCCCTGGCGAAAGGTTCGAGTGGAAATTAAAAAATGTGTGTTTTAGTATCACGTAAATTTAAGTATATGTGCTTAAGAAAACAATTTTCGACATATATTTAACTAGCGATCCGCTCCGTCTTTTGGCGCAGTATATTCCGTGCATCATATATTTTGATAAAATCAAACAATCGGATGAGATACAAACATACACCCGATAGTCATTTTCTTACGAATTTTAATCAGTTTTATACTGGCTCCTGTTACCACATAGACCTTATCAAGTGTTTCAAGAGTCATTAACTCGATAACACATTATCTGTCATCAATTAGAATTCCTATAGATAAATGGAAAAGAACCTAAGTGACAATATTCCAATTTTTTTCCCTTTTGTGTACCTCAATGTCGATCGAAGTAGTAAGTACAACCGAATTTTTATCGGCCTAGAGACAACCATAGTAAGTCGTAGAACAAGAAGTCCTAGATCATAGATACCAATGTTTCTACTATAGGTCCCGGTACTAAAGTATAACGCTGACCGTTATTGCGCAAGTATAGCGCTGATCGTTATTGCGCAAGCGAAATATGGTATCGGAGGGGCGAGGGCGGGATGTGGGAGGGTCACACGTGACGTGCGCGAGTTGTGATCGTTTTGCCAGTCTTATAGATGCATAGCTAAAAAATCCTGTTGTACCCCCTAAAACTGTTTTAGTCTACCTTTTTTACCTAGGTCATAAAGGCTACCTATAGTTATGTTAAACTACAGCTTGACCGGTCCAGTAACTTGGGCTTCGTGTTGATAGATCTGTCCGTCAATTAGTTAGAACGTGTCTTTATTTCGTTTCTTTTATATTCAATTTCAGTTCTCAGGTGATGGTTAGGGTTGAAACGGCGGTGAATAAAAAATACGAGTGTGCTATAGATCACACGACTGAAATTAAACTTAAGACTAACTTAACATTTCATGCACTGGCTATGAGAGGAAGACAAAATATGTGCACATCTCTCTTTCTCTCTTACCCCTACAGTACGAAACGTGCTACAATACGAAACGTAATTCTCTTTTTTTCTATCTTCACTAACTTATACCTCCCATTCAACCTCCGTTGGACACGTCAAGCGTTCACCAGCTCGCTCCCCAAGTCAGATGGCCAAAGAGTAATTTTTATATTTTTTTGGAATTATGATATATTATATCCATACTAATATTGTAAATGTGAAAGCAAGTATGTCTATCTAGACAGACAGTATTGTCATCTCGGCAAAATTACTGGACCAATTGTGATGAAATTTTATATAGATATACGTGAGGAACGATCAACATAGGTTACTTTTTCTCCCATTTTTTTAGTAATAAGCTAACATTCCGAATCTCTGCTGACGAAGACGCGTGTTAAACCTAGTATACAATATGTAATAAAAACTGGAAACAATTCCTACTCCTCTGTTTTCTTCTGATTAAATTCCCTCGGGCTCCCTGCGGTCATATCAATGCATCCCATAACTGTTCAACTTTAAAAATACTAAATAAATAGTACCCCAACAGGATATAAACGGAACATTAAAAAAAAAAACACTGGGAATACCGTACTTGACAATGCCTTTCATCTCTAGGAGTGATGAAATGGTCACGTGACATTCAGCTGTGTCGCAATAGGTGTCCGTACAGAAATGATCGCAATATTAAACATTTTTTTGTTATGTCGAGAGAGAGAGTTTGCGAGTAGCCGTTGGTTCACTGGGGGGGAGGTGAAAAGGAGACCAACGCATTGGCATGGTAGCTATGCTTATGTTCATGGGCGTCGATACTCGTAAAAAGACTCCGATTTCTCGTTAATCCCCCCATACTATAATTTTTTTTTAAATATATTAAAGGACATTTCTTGATTTTATCGAGATATGATTTTCACTAATGGTATAGGCATATGTACATATGTTTATCATCGTCATCATCATTATCAGCCCTTATCGGTTAGACACAGGCCTCCTTCAACGAACACCAAGACGACCGATCTCCTGCTACTCGCGTCCATCCCGGTCCGGCTCCTGCACCGAGACCGTCTTCCCACCTGGTGAACATACGTTTAGAAACATTATTATTTGCCACATATTATACTCGTGATACATGTGTAATAATAATTACACAGGAATTAATATTACTATAGCCTATCATAGTTATGAGAAAATCACTCTTGTTTATATATGTACGGTAAACAGTCATTATGTAGCAAATTTTTAAAGCACGTATCTTTGCAGAGCCCGACTGACGGCGGAGCCCTGCGCATCGACGTCCGAGTCCGGCGAGGTAAGGACAATGAATATTATATAATATGTATAATTGTAAATATTAGGCATGCACATATGAGTATTATAGAAGTACATAGCTCAGTGATTTAACATTTTAGACGCAATTGTGACAACCCTATGCAATATAAAAATATCAGGCGGGAGCGTGCGTATTCAGCCTCACCTTTATTCGACACAACTTTTTCCAAAGAATAGAAATTGATTTTATCCAAATGTTCACCACCAAACCAAATCGACTACGTCAAAGCTAGCCATCTGCGTAAGACATCATGTCTAACATCATTTTTGGGCCGACCCGGTACTCGAATCCGGGACATCACATCATCTGAGTTTTGCTATTAACTAATTAGATTGCACATGTTAGCCTGTGTGCAAGAAATAAAGGCATGAACACATCTTTATAATGCACTAAAGTGTAACATTTGATCGACACAATCCAATAAGAGACACATTTTCACCCAGATGGCTGTTGTTTTGGTATAATAGAATCAATGTTATTCGCACCAGTCGCTGAAACAAATGGCTGGTCGACAAATCGACATTTGCTACGTCTCGGTGAATCAATTATCTCCGAGTGACCCCGCGTCCCCGCCGGTGGGGTCACATAGTGTAGGGTCCGTATACTACGCACTACTGAAGTGACCACACGTCCTGTTTGGAACGGGATTACTGTCTCATTGGCTCGGAGTTTGAACAACGGACGAAAAAAAAGTTCTATTTCCATTTTGCAACTTCTAAAATACCCTGGAGTCGGCAAGTTGGGGGTGTACCTGAGAAAGCAAGGGCATTCAAAGGCAAGGGTCGCAAAAATTGTGTATCTGTGTGTCTGTCGGAATTCCTAGATGGATGATCCAAATTTTGACTTATTCTTTTCATTCATTATCAGCCCCTAGTGGTCCACTGCTGGACATAGGCCTCTCTCAATGAACGCCAAGACGCCTCCTGCTACTGGCGCCCATCCCAGACCGGCTCCTGCACGGAGATCGTCTTCCCGCCTGGTGAACGGTCGTCCAACACTTCGTTTTCCTAAACGCGTCCTCCTCTCCGGAACCTTACTGACAGTTCAGCGACTTTTTAATTTTGACTTTAAATTCTATTAATATTTGATAAAAATTAAACTACTTCTTCTAATAAATTTTTTAAATTCACCGATGTCGCGCCGAACCAAAATGAATTGATTTATCTGTCCTGCATCGGATTATGTTTGCGATTATTCTCGGGGCGTCTACATATACATGATAATGTCACACGTGTACAGTTTTTGTAAAGAAACAACAGATTTTCGAATTCGGATTTTTATTTATCATCTATTATTTTGGTGGCCAGCATTTTTTTTGGATCTGACTTAAATTTATGGAAATGTTAACCAAATAATCCGCTCTAATATAGACGTCTGGCCTACGTGATTAAATAAATAACATATTTAGCTAGTATCTTTTCGTATACATATATTATGGATGCCCTCCTTTTAAGTAATCAATACCTGTGAGAGGAGACAAATACTAGGTGGTGTCATTGCTACATTACCGTTGAATTGGGTCGGCACAAGGAGGGTAGGTACCTCCATCCGCCGTCTCTGTATGCATACAAAGAATATGAGTATTACATACATTTACTTATAATTTATAGTTTTCCCATTCTATTAACATTCCAAATTTAAATTGCATTACGATTAGGTAATATGCCTATGTACTTATTAATACAAATGTAGTAACATTATATACTTAAGTTTAAGATAGGCTTAGAATTTCGACCCCACCATGGTTCAAGGGCTTTCTTGTAAGAAGTAGACACTGAAGAACAAGAGGAGGTAGGGCTATTTGTTCCAAATTTGGCTGGGAAGTTCTGTGGTGCGGGACAACCCTATCTGTGGAGGTGGTGTCGGTAACTCAGGGGACTGACTAGCCGTCGAGATGCTCTGATGGCTTTTAGTTCTGGGGCAACTAACGAAACCAAAATATACACAAACTTAGAACTTAGTACCAACTTCACAGGTACCGTTTAAAAGTAATATTAGCATTAACGATTAATGTGCTAGTTATAAGTTAAGTATTACATAACCACTTGACACTTTAATAGTAATCTGTAAAACCAACACCTAGTGTGACATGTACAGTGTGATTATGAAGGTTCAAGGCCACCATTGTACCTTTTGCGACAACTTTACATGTCAGATGACAGATCAAATCAAGGTGTGGCGAATCAAGACTTCGATAATTTCTTTCCGGTCGTGACCGCTAGTAGACAAATCAAGCTCGTTGGGTAGGCTCTATAGGCTGCCGAAGCCGAAATTTAGTGAAAAGCACAACTGGCAAAATTATCACTTGTAGATTATCCCCTAGGATTTACAGTGCTATCTTTAATACGCCAACAAGTTGTTAAGCTCAAGCTCACAGCATAGGCCAACAAATTTTGATTTTATACTCGTTAGCGTCGTTTTAGGAAGAGGTAGTGCCATGCTGTATAGGAGGAGGTAATGTCATGCATAGTGCATGATATCACATCCTCCTATGCAACGGTATCGGGCCGGCACGACCGGGAAGGTACCTCTCGCTCACTTAATACCGCCGTATAGTGAAATCTTCAGGGACGCGTCTTGTGTGGTGTGTGAGTAGGGGGTGGCCCATTGGCGGGGGACGCATCGTCATAGCAATTGAGTGGATGTTCATGGGCGTCGGTAGTCGTAAAAAGGCTCCGATTGCTCGTTTGCCCCCTATTATATTAAAAAAAAAAAACTTTCGACCTTTAATTTTATTCCACGCCGCTCATATTTTTTTAGATTCAATGTTCATTTTTAACTTATATGGAAAGTATAAGTAATTTTCAAAATTAGTATACTAAATGTTGTTTTTTAGAATCTTTTTACAAGCCTTTGGCTAAGTTTTGCATGAAAAAAACTCACCAGTCAACTAAACTGCTACTTAGTTGTACCATCAGAACAGCTTATTATTTTAGCTGATAAATGCCTCAGATAAAATCAAGGTTACGTTGCCCAAGATTGTTTACAACATTGACCCTGCGTGCGAACAATCGTAATTCTACAACTATGAGCCAATGGATGACCGACGGACCAACGGCTTTATGCCGGCTACGGCTGGAAGTAAATTTATATACTTTCGTATATAAGTGTATACTGTGAAGGTTTTTTTGTAAACACCTTGCTACTGCTCTTATTTGTGAATCGTATGGAATGCCTTTAATACAATTCTTTTTAAATATAACCCTTGAATATTTTATTTGTACGGCTTTCAATATTTTTTTAATATGTAGTCAAGTGTCCGTCTTTCCGTCAAATGGCAAGAAACGGAACCATTATAATTTCGTCGTGTCCGTCTGTCCATCCGTATGGCACAGATGTTTTACCCGGAAATTATGGGTACTACTTACTCTACATTTGAAATTTCGAAGGTGTACTTTATAGACTGCTACAAAATTATGTAGTATGATTTTGAAAAATAAAGTTATTAATGACAGCAATTCAGAACACATTCTCTTATGTTAAAGGAGCCTTTTGACGACTACTAACGCCCATAAACATTCGAATAATTACTATGCAGACGCGTTGCCCTCTTTTCCTTTTCTAAGGGGCCCCCGGCAAAAACTTCCATTTGCCGTATAATTCTGAAAACGGCGATTAAGTTTTCTATCACATGTCTTGGCATTTCACATAGTGACATTTTAATTTACAATTTACCTTTTGCGTATTTCAAAGGAATCATATAAACTGCCTGCGACATATCTAAGGATTTTAATTAATTTACATTTTTATAAAATTCTATATGATCATTGCTACTCGCCACACTTACTGGCACAATAGCAAGTTTTGACGTTCATTGAGTGGCCGATAATAATTAGCCAATGATAGCTGTTAAGACGTTACATAAAATATTGAAAGATATTTTGAAAAATGCAGTCATCATTATAAGTCACTACTGAACTCGGTTTAGTCAGTGCCGGATATAGGGAGTACTCAGGGGGGGGACTTTAGCCCCGGGTAGGTATTAGGGGCCCCATGTGCTACTGAAAAATTTTCAAACTTCAAATCCCGGGGCCCAGCAGAGACTAATTTGGCACTGCATACAGCTGTAGCAATGTCTATTGACATTTACAAAAGCGAATCTAATATTATAATTTCCAATGTCAAAGACTCCAATCGGTGCTATGAGTCTATTTCTACACGCTCGTGAATCCATAAGAATTATACTAATGAGATTTGTATGTGCTCATTGCTATAGCAGTGTTAGGAGGAAACGAGTGAAGAAAAAAGTAGAATATATCTGAATGTGTACATTTTATTTTTTACCAGCTGCACAATAAAAGACACTAGAAGTAGGAATACTTCTAGTGTCTTTAATTGTGTGGCTGGTACGTGGCTCGACTCCATCACCTGGCTAGTGACATTTGCATACAAATTGTAAATACAGCTTGTAGATGCGTCGATAAAAAACGGACATCGATTGTCATCCGTCACCTTTCTCGAAACAGCGATATTGGGATGCATTGCTTCTATTTATTCGCTAGCAATTAGCTCCGAATTCTGAATAATACTTGCCGGATTGCTACGTTAACCAATTATAAACTAAAACCTTCTTCAGAAATTTCTCTATCCATTAATGAGAAGTACTTAGTCTGTTCTGTAGGTTTGGAACAGTCTTGGTCTTTATGTCATAAGGAACCAACGCACATTATTCAAAGATCTCAGTTAGTGTTTTTGGCATACGCTTAACTTTTACTTGTATTTGGACTGTGTTCACACGATTTTGCTCGCGGCTTAGATCGTTTCCGAAAATTACACAACAATAAAAATTCTAGATATATATATATATATTTATAACTTGGTTAATTTCCTTTTTGTGTTATTTGTAGAGAACTCTATAATTTGCAATTAAAATGATGTGTATAAATGAAATTCGACGTATTTAAGAACCATTGATAAGGAATCACGTAGACACTGAAAACCCCATTAATCGCTCAACTCTATAATCTATAGAAGAGATCATTATGTTTTCACACCGTTTCCACTATTTACTAAAGTTAAATTCAATTATGACTATTTTTGTTTGATTGACGACGAGGTCTGGGATATGTCGCAACTGTTAAAATGTTTTATTCCCGACTCCTTTATAAATAGACAGTAAGTAATAAACATTTCGGCCATAAATTTGAGTGATTTAAATATATTGCTGCTCATTTTTAAAAGATTCCCCACGATTATCATGTATTTAATCAGGATATATGCCTCATTCCATGAGCACCAAGATTTTTATGCTATAAAGGACAAACGAGATTACTCCCTCCTTCCTCCCTACCAATAGGACGCCGGAAACTCACAAACTGCAATAAAATGCGGAAGCACAGCTGTCACTTAGCGCCATTTTTAGTATCATGTGAGCTAGATTAGACTGCGAATTCGTCTGCAATGTAGCATGGCACTACCTCATACAAACTCGGTAGGGCTATTGGTCGGAGTGTCTACCAGCCTCTTTATGGAAAGGAAATGTAGATGAGTTCTCTGCTTCAACATGTTCCCCTCAATCACAGTAATATAACGTCTCTCAATTGAGCCGAACACTAACAAACTGGCATACGCGTGAGAGATCCCGACCGAATCCGTTGCAAGGCTACAAACACTGCTTCCAAATTTTTAATATTTTTGTTTACATTGATGTGATTGTTGATTTATTTTTTGAGTTTGGACGGACTTTGTTTAATTGTTTTTTCGGTATTGAACTTATGGTGTGGGAGCGAGGCCCAGTACAGCTTCATCGGATTGCTGTATGTGCTCGTCGGACGGTGAGAAATTGACCGACTCAAACGTCAATCTATATTAATTTTGAAATAAGTATTTCTATGGACCGAATCCAATTTTGTAGTGCAAAAGGAGTGCGGCAGGGGGATGCTATTTCCTGAAACTGTTCACTAATGCTTTGGAGGACGTCTTAAATGCTTTTAACGGGGCAGAATGTGGCATTTATATCAACGGCGGGTACCTCTCACATCTTTATTTCGCCGACATATCGTTGTGTTGGCCGAATCGTTGGAGGGCATGCAGGAAATGTTGCACAGCCTAAGTGAATCCTCCCGACGTATTAGCCCTGGGGTGAACTTGGACAGGACAAAGGTCATGTTCAACGAACATGTTCTCCCTAGGTCGGTCGACGTCGATGGTGCTATTCTCGAAGTCGTAGACACGAATACATGTACCTCGGGCAACTATTGCAATTAGGTAGATATAACTTCGAGAAGGAAGTCTATAGAAGGATTCAGTTGGGTTGAGCAGTATTCCGGAAGCTTCGTCACATTTTCACGTCGCCTACAACGCAGAGCTTGAAGGCGAAAGTCTTCAACCAATGCGTTCTCCCCGTGATGACTCCCTTAATTCGGGACTAGTTTGTAAGTTTGCGGAAACTCAACGGGCTATTGAATGTGCTATGTTGGGTGCTTCTCTGTCCGACAGAATTCGTAACAAACTCATAAGGCAGAGAACTAAAGTATCCGATTTCACGCCACGAATAGGCTCGCTGCAGTGGCAATGGGCTGGTCACATACTTAGAAGAACAGCTGGCAGATGGCCCAGTAAGGTTCTGGAGCGGAGGCCGCGTTTATTCCCCGAATTGCCGAATTACTCGAAACCGGTCGTGATATATGTATTTTAAATAGATAAATTTGTGGAAATAGTGTAAACAGTATATTTTTAGTTTAAGTTATCTGAATATTTTTATCCATATTAAGTTCGCTATAAGGGTCAATTCATACTAGCGCAGTATCGAAACGCATCGAAGCGTCAATCCGAAACTTAATATAGCAAATTCACCCTTATTTCCACAATGTAATGCACATATTTCTTCCAAGGAAAAAAAAACGCGCGAATTCATGCGCATTTGAGGGAATTCGCGCGCCTGCGCGCGAATAACTCTGATTGGTGCGCGCGCATTCGCGCGAAGCCAAGCGGCTATTAGGCGAACTACGCGCCGTCTGGTCAGTCGGCAATCGGAATCGGACGGAAACTGTGTTGTGTCGAAGTGAATCACAATGGAAAACGACGAGAAATTAATAAGCAACATCATAGCAAGATCAATGTCAACCATTTTATACGAGTTTCAACAATGAGATTCAACTGGCAACTGGTGTCCATCACTAATGCCACGAAAAAGCGCGCATTCTCGCGCTAATTCACGCGAATACGCGCGCATTCCTGCGACCTCGCTTTGATTGTGAGGAATTTGACGCTTCGACTCTGCGCTAGTATGAATTGACCCTAAGTTTATTACAACACAACACAACTACCACATATTTGTCTACGTACCTGTATGCATGTGTGTATGTAGTTGTATGTGTATATGTATATGCGTGTATATGGATGTATGTGTATGTGTTTATATTATATATAAACACATATACAAGTAATATATATAATTTTGTTAAGCGACGGAATATTTGATCGTGTCAGTTGCCATTGCCTTCTGTCTTCCCCTGGAGGTCACCGAAAACCGGTGGAAGTGAACTTAAATTCTTCGTCGTATGCCGAGTGACATCCCATTCCATGGTCCTAATTTTTGCTGTATAGATAACAATTAATAATGTCTAAGCGCCTAATGTATTTGGATTTTCTTTTTTTATTTTCGAATTGTTTACTTTGTATGTGGCATTGTGAAGCACAGAATAAATACATTTCCATTTCTTTTTCTATATATTTTCATACATTTCTACGGATTGAATGACTGAAGATTTAATAATTGTCCTCATATATGCTAGGGTGCGAATGACTGAAGATTTTTTATTGGTGTTCTTATATTTTGATACATTTGTATGGACTGATTGACTGAAGATTTTTCTATTCGTATTGATATATTTTGATACATTTGAATGGACTGATTGACTGAAGATTTTTCTATTCGTATTGATATATTTTGATACACTTGTATGGACTGATTGACTGAAGATTTTTCTATTCGTATTGATATATTTTGATACTTTTGTATGGACCGATTGACTGAAGATTTTTCTATTCGTATTGATATATTTTGATACATTTGAATGGACCGATTGACTGAAGATTTTTCTATTCGTATTGATATATTTTGATACATTTGAATGGACTGATTGACTGAAGATTTTTCTATTCGTATTGATATATTTTGATACATTTGAATGGACTGATTGACTGAAGATTTTTCTATTCGTATTGACATATTTTGATACATTTGAATGGACTGATTGACTGAAGATTTTTCTATTCGTATTGATATATTTTGATACATTTGAATGGACTGATTGACTGAAGATTTTTCTATTCGTATTGATATATTTTGATGCATTGGTATGGACTGGATGACTGAAGATTGTTTTATTGGCCTTCATATATTTTGACACACTCATGCGTACCGATTGACTGAACACTTTTATTGGCCTTCATATATTTTGACACACTCATGCGTACCGATTGACTGAACACTTTTAATGGTCTAGAGTGTTCTCTAGTTTCTTTACTCTATAACACATTCTTACTGAATGCAATTGTGTCGCGTGTGAGTTATTCTGAACATATATAAAGATGAGCGTAACATTAAATTATAGGAGCAATAAATAGATGTGCTGCTTCAATTGGCTCTTATTTATTGAAGCTCGGACTAGCAGCTGCACACACTCGGTTTCGCAATCTTTAGCGCATGTTGCTTTTGTTCATTTGCGCGAATGTCGCTCGTTACTGTGAAGATGGTGCTTCATTGCACCCAAATCGCGTCGGCACTGCCGGGCGGGTGACACCTGTGCGGTCTGTGAGAGGAGGAGGGATGGACTATGGAGGGCAACGCACGTGAACAATGTCTATGTTTATAGTCCTTGGTGCTATCGCTTAAAGTCCTGTCCTAAACATACAGGTTATATTGTTCTAAATGTCACCGTACAGAGGCCGCCGGAGACTCATAAATCGCACGGCGGTTTCATGTCAGCGAGAGGTACCTCCCCGGTCGTGGCGGCGCATTACGGTTGCAATGCAACATGGCATAGCACGAGCGTCTATGTTAGACATCTTTCAATACCAATTATTTCTCGTGTTTAACACTGTGTACAGCTGAGGTACAGCTTGATGATAATGACGTAAAGCTAATGTAATGCTAACATTGGAGCGTTATAACAATTGCCCGGCTCGTAATTCGTTTTAACAATTGCCCGGCTCGTAATTCGTTATAACAATTGCCAGGCTCGTAATTCGTTATAACAATTGCCCGGCTCGTAATTCGTTATAACAATTGCCCGGCTCGTAATTCGTTATAACAATTGCCCGGCTCGTAATCCGTTATAACAATTGCCCGGCTCGTAATTCGTTATAACAATTGCCCGGCTCGTAATTCCATCGAAAACGTAATGGCGGTCACAGATTTCGCGCTCGGTTCGCCTTGCTCCGTTGACACAGTCGTCGCCGGTAGGGTTCACACGCTGTGTTTGTTTTGTCTTATTACCATATCGACAGGAATTTGTAACGAAAAACTGTGCATGTGTATGCGCGAGTAGATTTTACTCCCTAAAGTCAAAACACGCACGCAATCACAGACATACTCAAGGGTATTAACTCCAAAAATCTGTAATACATAATTACATCAATACGAATATTGTACTTGTTTTTATTTAATAAATTCTTCTTTAAAACAGTTAATGCCTTAATTAATGCAAAGGATTACTTGGCATCATCATCATTCATCATTATCAGCCCTTATCGGTTCACTGCTGGACATAGGCTTCTCTCAATGGACGCCAAGACGACCGATCTCCTGTTACTCGCATCTATCCCGGACCGGCTGCTGCACGAAGATTGTCTTCCCACCTGGTGAACGGTCGACCAAAACTTCGTTTTCCTAAACGCGGCCCCCACTCCAGAACCCTACTGACCCATCTGCCATCTGTTCTTCTGAGTGTGTGACCCATTGCCACTTCAGCGAGCCTATTCGTCGCGTGATATCGGATACTTTAGTTCTCTGCCTTATGGCTTCGTTACGAATTCTGTTGGACAGAGAAACACCCAAAATAGCACGTACAATAGCCCGTTGAGCTATCACAAACTTGCGGACCAGTCCTAAATAGCAAAAATATAGTAGTACTATATGCACCAAGTATGGCATTACTATAAAATATTTACTAGTCTATTGTCATTGTAAACTTTATACGAAACATCTACTATTCATTATCAATGAATATTCAAATTGATTTAGCGGTTTGGTATGGCCGTTAAATAATATATTAACAAGTAAGTAACATACTCATATAATATATTTCATATGCGTGGGGACTCGCTATCGACGTCACAACCCACGTCTATGGTACACGCATACGATGGATTATGCACTTCCGTCCCACAAGAAATGTACATTGTAGGAGGAAGCTCGTGCAATATAAATATGTGGTAAACCATTAACACAATATTATATTCCTCAAACATATGCGATGTGTGTGTATACATGACACTATGAGCTGAGTTAGTGCGAAATGCATCCCACGCGAAGTATTCAATTTTTCTAAAGAAAAATGTACGTTTACATCAATCTAGTTTGCAATAAATATTCGCACGACCCCCTCTATAGTTTTAAAAATAACAAACATACATACACATCGCATTTATAATATTAAGAGAATAATTAGTAAGTGTGAAGTGACAACCCTAATTCAAACGGCTGCGATGCGAACCCGTACAACAACTTTCGCGTGTCGTCCTGATAATGCGAGTAAACTGTTACGTCACGAGTCGCGACCGCCGCTACACCTGTGTGCTATTGTATCACAACGCTCGCCCACGTGATGGCCATCATCAATTACATGACCACTATCATCATATTCAACTTCAACATGTGCCATTACCGATCCGGGCCGGCAGCCCCGGTGAGGTATGCGTAAACATAACACCTCAAGACAGCGAGATATAATAAGTAATGTTTGCGTTAATCGGAACAACTGACGTTATAATTCTTCGGGTACTTTTAAAAACTTATAACATCAGGAAATCAGTCATCTCAGTCCAACCATGACCATGTTTGCTGTAAAGCCTCTGAAACGTCGGGCCAGTTAAATAATTAAATAAACCGCGATAAAATCAGTAAGGGTACTTTTATTCTAATGATTAACATTTGCGTAAACTTAAGACATCAATAGAATAAAAAATATATTTTTCAAATTACTATGCACACATTTTTTTTTGACGCGGGGAAACACATTTACGCGCCTTCACCGGCCCTGGGTGGGTGGTGTGTGGGACTCGCGGCACATTATAGTGCCCACAAAAACCACCGCGAGTGCCATCAGTGCCGCCCTTGGTGAGGTGCCCCGGAACAACAATCATCAGGGCACCTCGACGGCTAGTCAGCCCCCTTAGGAACCAACTCCACCTCCACAGGTGGGGTTGCCCAGCACTACAGGACAACCCCACCGACTTTGGGACAGTGCATTGGGGTGAGGTTCACATCCTCGCCCCTTGCCCCGTGCGCAAAAGCGCCACCTCCTGTTGCTCGTAGGTCCCCACTGCTTATAAAAGGGGTACCGAGAGCGATTCCTCCTCCTGATCTTTAAGCCCTTTCTTCTTATAAGAGGGGTGCAAAGATCCCCCTCGGTTCAATTGGCTTCGCCTGGGTTCACCCCAGACTACTAAGCCCCACCGCCACGACAAGGTTTGAACCATGGTGGGAATGCACACATAGCCCACTACATCTAGACCTAGATCTAGATCATATACAACCGCTTATGATCGTGTGACATGATCCTAGGGAACCCGAGGGAAAAACAAAAACTGTCGCTACTATCTGCTAAAATATGAAGAGTAGGATGCAATTCCTATCTCACCATGAGACATCCCATACCTGGGATAGACAAAGACAAAAGAAAAAAAATAAAAAAGCTCATGTTACAATTCACATGTCTGACCCATTTCATGGCGAGTGGTATATATGCATATATATAAGCGAGAGGTATCGGTCGTGCCGACCTAATTCTGCTGCAATGAAGCGTGGCATTCGGCTCACTGAACTGGTAATAATGAGGTTGTATTTGTAATGTAATGCATGAGACGTGTAGCCGGACTGTGCAGTAGCTGGTGGAGGCAGTAGGTCGTACCACTAGCAGGGCCGGGGGGAATGGCGAGATAGAGAAAAGGCCCAACTGTGAGCAGACTGTGTGCCTGTTCCACCGGTCTAAATTATAGACATGACTATCCTACAGCGAATATAATTATTAAATAAATTATTTTTCTATATCTAGATAAGTAATTACCTAGCCAGTTGTCTCTTTAGGCGTGACCGGTTAAACCGGCCCTGTGGTTACTAAGCAAGTAGCAGGTATACTCCTGCCGAGTCCGACACACCCAGCTCATACAGGTCCGGATCGGCGATGGGAAAAGGACGACTTTCCAAATGATTAAAAGAAAAACTAGCGGAACCAGGCAAAAACTAGCGGAACCAGGCAAAAACTAGCGGAACCAGGCAAAAAGTATGAATATTGAGTAACCGTCTGCGTAAAGTCCAGCTCTTGGTCCGTTACGATGGACATTGAGCATCTTCATCATCAGCTCTTCGCTGCCACAACATGCGTAACACTAAGTACTGTACTGTGTAATAGGAAGCAGTTACCACGAAGAATTTCTTGAATGTGATGGCGTCATTCAGCATTGCAGGACCACTTGTGGTGTTGGCGTCGGTCCCTTAGGGGGTCCACAGGCTGTCGAAGTGATGATCCGAGGCCACTCACCACATACGGCGCCGTTGCCACGGTAGTTTTAGTGGGTAAACGGCAATATCGTTTGCCGCGAGTCCCTCATACGGCCAGGCCCCACCCTGGGCAGGTTACGGCGCGTAAATGCGTTGCCACTCGTCACAAAAAAATAACGACAGTAATAGCAAAATTAGCTAGTTTATTTAATATACATGTGTTTTTTATATGGAGGCGGAGGGTAGAAATATCTTTTAACGCCAACCGACGCACACACATCCGGATGATTATTGTCGCGCAGATGCATTGCTCTTCTTACCGTCTCCCGTACAATGGTCACAGGCTATTCACACACCGCAAGAAACGTCAGTTTACGGCGGTGTCATGTGAGCGAGAGGTACCTCACCGTCGGTCAATTCGGCCGCATGGCACTGATTGAGATTGAGCATACTCAAATGTATTTCCACTTTCCATTTATTTGCATGCGCCAATTTAATATATTCCTTATATTGTATGGCAGTGGACAGCGTCTCTGAATAAATAAATAAATTACAACATTTCTAAACAGCCCGGTCTGGGAGCTGATTTGCATTGGTGCATTGCACTAAAATAAACGCCTCCAATATGCCTCCAGTCTTTCACTGTCGAACGTTTCGACCTTCAGCACGACCATTCTCATTTCATCATAATTTCTTCAAATTCTAACTATTATATTATATATTCTATACGTATATGTTTTGCTATTATATTATATATTCTATACGTATATGTTTTGCAATTATATTATATATTCTATACGTATATGTTTTGCTATTATATTATATATTCCATACGTATATGTTTTGCAATTATATTATATATTCCATACGTATATGTCTTGCTATTATATTATATATTCTATACGCATATGTTTTGCTATTATATTATATATTCTATACGTATATGTTTTGCTATTATATTATATACTCTATACGTATATGTTTTGCTATTATATTATATATTCTATACGCATATGTTTTGCTATTATATTATATATTCTATACGTATATGTTTTGCTAGAATCATCCCGCGGTTTCTCTCGTGATAACTAGTCATTTTAGTCGTCGGTGAATGACGACAATTTGACACAAAAACATTTTTTCAATTCAGGCTTGTGGTTCCTGAGATTATCATATTCAAACAAACAAACAATCTTTTCTTTATAGTATAGAATACATTTTCTTGTGAAACAAAAAAAAACTATTATCTATACTATAATAATTTTGGTTTCGCGACGAAATACATTCTATATGATGCTAACACGAGAAAAGCTGCAGATTGTTTTTGTTTGTTTGTACGCGCTATTATCTGGAACAGTCGGATTTGAAAATTCTCTTTGTGCATGATATCCACCTCCGAGTACAGACTAAAACTACTGCTATATTCTTTACCATATAGTTAATATACATACAGGGAGCCAGCCTAAAACGCGTCTGTCTAAGTCGAAAAGAAGTCTCTCTTTTCCTGTATTCCCCTTCTCTTCTTTATTTAACATTTTCCATACTCTATCTATATTAATTTTACGCGCTTTGCCCGCTTTAATGGGCTGTCAGATTCTCTTAGTCCTGTGACAAGGATACTGTTCACTTCGAGATCTTCAAAATCCATGGTTCAACAATTTATCTTATTGACAATTGTTGTTCACTTGAAGCAAGTTGGGAAGATGAAAAACTTGAAGGATGGGTATCTCACGAATTGACTCAAGCAAACCGGCAAACGCGCGTCGACGGCTGCATTACATTACTAAACCGGCACAATAATGAAGGTCTTTGAAAGCGAATCATTACCTGTGATCAAAAATGGATTCTTTACAATAATCGGAAGCGCTCAGCGCGATTGTAGGATCCTGGCCAGCCAGCCAAATCCTGCCCCAAGCGAAAATGAACCGCAAAAAAAGTACTATATAATATTATAAGCGTTTCGGGAACTAGTGCCGGTATTGTTCATTACAGTTTTCTCAAATCTGGCCAGACTATTACGGCTGATGTCTATTGTCAGCAATTGCAAACCATGATGGAAAAGCTAGCGGCTAAACAGCCTATGCTGGCCAATTGCTCCACACCACTGTTGCTTCACAACAACGCTTGACCACACACTGCGCAACAGACGGCTACCAAATGACAAGAGCTTTAATTGGAAAGTCTAAGGCATCCTCCGTACTCCCCGGACCTTGTTCCAACAGTTTAGGGAAAAAAATTCAACTCCGATGGGGCAGTCCAAATCGCCTTCAAAGATTTTACTGATTCCCGTCCGACTGATTTTTTTAAAGTAAAGAGTACAATAAACTACCTAAGAGATGGCAAAAGTGCGTAGAAAACAATGGTTCATGCTTTGATTAATTAAATATATTATATTAAAAAATATTCGACTTTTGGTTCCTCCCATACGAAACGCCAATTTCATATGTAAGGACCTAACATTTTACGCGTGTTTCTTATCTCAAATTGTTTAGAGCAAGTTTTGCGTATTGCAAAACAATTGCGAATAAAATTTGTAATGTACGAAAATAGAATTACAATTTTATGTTCGTGTTTTTATTGTTTGTGAGATAAGCAAAGTCAATACTTATATGGTGAATTTTAACGCCGACACTTACTTGATATAGTTTTGGTCTCCTAGGAAACCGATGTCATCACAACACGCACGTAACATACGGTAAATGACGTCACTGCTTCACACTGCTCTTTAGCAAACCGCGCCATTTTGTTTATGTAGTCAATATTATAAAGACGTCAATCACCGCTATATTGCGGGCGTTAAGCGTGTGTCGCTTTCGTGCGACTGATTAGGCGTTTCACGCTAAACACACTCACTTCTTCAGACTTTTATTCAGGCATTCAGAGGCAGTAATTGCTGTAATTCCTCTGCACACCAATGAATTACAGCATTTACAGCCATTAAAAATGGGTTCCTTTTATGAGTTGTCACATACAAACTTAAGACAATTTTTAGTCTATTGATTTTATTGGAACATTGGGGAGGGCAATTCCGCCGTAAAATGACATCTTCAGTTTTGCGTTTCGTACAGTTTCTGAGTAGCCGGTGGTCCATTGGGAGGGGGAAAGGAGGGCAACGCATCGGCATAGTAATTAGGTGGATGTCCGTAGGCGTCGGTAGTCGTGAAAAGGCTCCGATTGCTCGTTTGCCCCCTATTCTATTAAAAAGGATTATATTGTAAATACGAAACATAATTTTGAAATAAATAAATTTTATCAAATGTAAGCATGCATAACACACAAGGCTCAGCCTCTAATTTACCCAAATCCCTTCATTATAGGATCCCATGGCCCAAGGGTAATAAAACACCGCAGATATGTCGTAGACATTATACCCAGTTCGACCTTCGCCTTTCCTTTTTTCTTTTTCTGCACATCACTAGCAGGTGAACTATACACGTGCCTCAATTAAATAAGCAACTGATCAATTAAAATTACAAGAAACCATTAGTGCTGTATTCACACCTATGGTTTCGGTTTTTTCTTGTAGTTTTGAATTGAATGTGTTATATATAGTATGAATATGTAAAACATTTATACATAAAATATGTTGTCCTGTCATTTTCAATTTGCTGTCATGGTAACGTGTAACGTTGTGGCTGGACCGTCCAAGCTGCTAGCTACTCTATAATGTTAAGATTTTCCGACTCATTTTTAATGATTTACGTACAACATTCCAAACATAGTCCTACATGCCCTGGGCCATGCTCTAACGAATGCAAAAATAAAATTATTATCCAATACGGCACAGTCGTTCTGAAGTTGTTGGGTTTCATTTTTATTTATATAGATCTTTTTATACAATAGGAAGGCAAACGACCAATCGCAGCCTTTTTTACGTCCACCGACGCCTATGAACATCCTCATAATTACTTTGCCGATGCGTTGCCCTCCTTTCCCCCCAATGGGCCACCGGCTACTCTGAAACCGCACGAAACGCGACACTGAAGATGTCACTTTACGGCGGTATTATGTGAGCGAGAGGTGCTTCCCCGGTCGTGCCGGCCCAATTCCGTTGCATAGGAGGGTGTAGTTTCATGCACTACGCATGGCACTACCTCCCCCTATGCAGCATGACACTATCTCTTCCTAAAATGCCTTCCTTATGAGCGTGCGTGCTTGAATGCGTGCGTGCGTGCGTGTGTACCTTTGTGTGTACAATACCTTTTCTTATCACGATTTTCAAATTCTGTACAGTGTACGCAATATTTTACAGCCCTTGGGCAATGTGGCAATAACAACCTTTTCGCAGGAATCAGGACTAAGGAGGGCTGAGATATGAGAGATCATTTAATTTTAACTACAGTAACTCTCATCTCGGTCCTCCTTATAGTTCCTCCTTCTGAAATATCCTGGGCGTATGTTTTATAACATTTTGCATTTTGATTTGACTTAGCCATTCGCAAAGGTAATTTTAGGGACATTTCTACGGTTGCGATAAATCCGCATTATGCCAAAAATTATCGCACACTCCAGGCAACCTTGGGCGCAGGGCCGGAGACAGAGGCGCGCTCGTTATAGCACGCGGGGCGTGGGCGCATGATCTTTCTACGAGATCACTTCAAAACAACACGCGTATCATTTTTCGTATTTTCTCATTTCGAATTTCGAACGCGTTTCGATTAGGTATCGAACGGATTTGTATTTGAATTGTGAAAGGATTACCGTGTTTTTTTTTTAATAATTGTGTGTGTTTATAATTGAAATATCAGCGATGCGGTATATGCAGTTTTGTTTAGTTATTTTATACAGGTATATATAACTTGTTTAAATTATATTTTTAAAGATTCTCAAATCTACTGAACAGAGATTTTTATGCGGTTTTCATCAATTGATAGAGCTTTTCACGCAGATTATCTTAGTGTAGTTTGAAAACAAACATTTAATACTCCGGTCCCTGTTTATCACGAATGAGGCCCGCGTGCATCACTAGTTTATTATAAAGTATGCAAACAGTACTTCTTTATGGAATCAGCTACCCGCTTCAGTATTTACGAAAAAGAGCCTACTCATCTCTAAAAGGCAGGCAACGCGCCTGCGAGACCTCCAGTGTTACGGATGTCTATGGGCGTTTGTGACCACTTAGTTACAAGTGGCCCAACTGCTCGTTTGTCTCCTATGCTATAAAAATAGAAGTACACCGAACACACCATGTTAGTCTAGCACCATTGAATAACAATGGCCGAATTGTTACATTAGCAAAGAGTACATTATTGTTTTCCGGCGCTCTAACCATTGCTGGAAACCGTACGACAATTCCTGCACTAGATTATCAGAAAATCGATCACATACAGACAAGACGGCTTCGACGAACTTTGTTTTGTAATAAGTATATTTATACTATAAAATATATATCCCAATTATACAATTATACAAACAAAATAATATATTTTTATTGTGCAATATGACGTACAACCTACACCTGGGTTGACTCCGGTGTTGTGTGAGGAATATATCTCTTGCACACAATACCAGAGTCAATTGTTTTGACGACCGGCTTTCTCAGTCGGTAACGTGGCGATTAGTCTGCTGTTACGCCAGAGGTCAGAGGTCGCGGGTTCGAATCCCGTCTAGATCGTGGATGTTTATATGTGTGTTATATGTAATCTTAAATATATATTATTTCTTAAATATATGAAAATATTAAATATATTTCCGTTGTCAAGTACCTGTAACACAAGTCCTTACGGTACTTAACACAGGGCTAGGCTAACGTGGTGGGATAAGTCCACAGATATTATTATATTTTTATTATAATTGTGGTTTGTGAAAGTCCAGTGGACAAATGGGTGGAAAGAATTGGCAACTTTGTTTTATAATAAGCAAAGATTTCTGGTTCCATTTGTGGGGGTATTATGAGCGGAATATGAACCGCAATCGCAGGCGTAATCTGTTCGCTGCGACACAGACCGTGTTAAACCTTGCGTTGTCTATGTACGAATGAGCTTTTGTGATATAACTATTCATTCATCGTCCTCCTATGCAACCGTATTGGACAGGCACGACCGGGGAGGTACCTCTCGCTCGCTTGACACCGCCGTAAGGTGACTCCCACGGTGTCGCGTTTCGTGTTGTTTGTGAGTAGCCGGTGGGGGGTAAAGGGCAACGCATCGGCATGGTAATTGTGTGGATGTTCATGGGCATTCTATATAAAAAAAATGTTATTACTACAGACTGATAGGATGCTGTATGATGATGCTGAGGGTGATGTCGAGTGTTTACTAGTAGTACTACAGGTATATGTGTGTCCGTCCGATTAGATAATACGCAACAAACTTTTTTCTGCAACGATGATGTTGATAAAGATACATTTTTACTTACCGAATTTTCGGTGCAGTAAGCAATCTGTTTAAATTCCAGTCCCTGAAGCCATTTATAGCTTTTTTTACAATCTATATATTATGTACCCTATATGGCAAACGCTCACAGACATCCGCATTATTATCATGCTGATGCGCTGCCCTCCTCTCCTCCTCCCTTCTAATAGGCCATTGGCTTCTCAAAAACACGAAAAGCGACAGCGTAGCTGTCTGTGACTTTACTGCGCAGTCATACGGAGAGATACCTCCCCGGTCGTGTTGGCGTAATTCTGTTGATCGTCGGTGATCACTTATCATTCGGAGACTCGATTACTTGTTTGCCCCCTATATTACAGAAAAAACATACGAGGTCATTTTTATCCATTTTATTTTCATATATAACTAGACAGACGTAAAACGCAAGAGTTTTAATATGAAACGCAGCCTGTTCTGTGTCTGCGCTGCTGCTGCAGTTAGTAAAACATTCACACTTTTTGGAAAAGGGGGGAAGTGGGGGTTTAAATTACGTTTTTTATGTCAAAATTAAAGAGTTACGGTCGCGTGGACGGAAAATATACCGATTGTCCGTCGCGAGGAGGCAAACGAGAAATCGGAGACTTTTGATGACTACCGACGCCCATGGACATTCGCATGGTCGTGACACAGAACAATGCATCCGTGCCGGCCCAATTACGCTGCATAAGAGTATGCGTACCATGCATGGTGCATGACACTACATCCTCGTACACGGAATTGGGCTGGCAAGACCGTGGAGGTATCTCTCACTCTCTTGATACCGCCGTAAAGGGACACCTACGGTGTCGCGTTTCGTGCGGTTTGTGAGGAGCCGACGGCCCATGGAGTGGGGTGAATAGGAGTGCAACGCATAGGCAGAATTATGATGATGTTCATGGGCGTCGGTAGTTGTTGAGAGGTTCTGATTGCTCGTTTGTCCCCCTATACTATAAAAAAAAATTTTGATTGTAAGTTAGTTTAGTAACTTAATTCGCACCACATCTTCCAATTTTATTTTAATTTGCTCGTTAAAATTACAATTCAATTATGTGTCCCTTATTTTTTCCAAAGGTTCATTTCATTTTATCCAAAAGTCGAACACAGAGCCTCATGATTTGCAACCGATTCGTACCGCTGAGCCAAACAGTCATACAATATGTTGCACATTTTGACAAAACGTATAAAGGCCAACGCTTTTAAATATAGAAATGTACTTGCGAACGGTGTTTGAACATTGAACTATCGTAACAGTTGTTTGGCTCGCTCCTAGATCAGATCCGTCTGCGCAGTCGCGCTGATGGGCGAAGCTAAACCTTTCACGACCGGATTAATGCTCTGAATCAAAGGACAAGTCCAAGTGAATATTATTACAATACGACTACTTTTAGCGAATGAAATCGTGAAACTGTTGATTATATTTAACGAAAGATATCGAAAACTGTTTTAGATTACTTTTAACGAATGATACTGTGAACTGTTGTAAATTACTTTTAACGAAGGATATTGTGAACTGTTGTTGATTACTTTTAACGAATGATATTGCGGACTGTTGTTAACTACTTTTAATGAATCATACGAGTACTTTGATCACTTCTAACGAATGTTATCGTGGGCTGTCTCCGATTACTGTTAACGAATGATATCCTAGACATTTATTTACCACTTTTAACGTTCGATATCGTGGACTGTAGTTGACAACTTTTAACAAATGATATTATGGACTGTTGGCTAAATTTAACGAATTATAGCCTGGACTGTTTATATACCGCTTCAATATTATAATATTTACATGGACTCACGCGTTTCGTGTTGTATGAGTATAGTCCGTCCATTGGAGGTTGATACGACTAAGAAATGAAGTAAACACGTCGCCATAACAATTATACGGATGTTAATGAGCTTCAGCAGGCATTACTAGGCATCTACAGCTTGTTTGCCTCTTTATTATATAAAAATCTCTACATAACTAACTCTACGTCATATCGGGAGGACATTTGCGTAAAGTGACAGGACCACAGTAAGTGGCCCCTTTGTGGGGAAGAGAAAAGACATCTCTGCATTGTCAGTTTTGTTGATGTTTATAGACATCAGTAGCTTTCAAAAGGCATCCACTTCTCGTTTATAGTCCCACCCTTACACTATAAAAAGAAAGTGGAAACATGTGGGTGACACACGAAGCTGGATGTGCTCAATAGGGCGAAGCAGTACTTCAATCTAGTACATCGGCTGCAACTTTACAAGGCGCAGGACCGACCGCATATAGAGTACTGCTACCTTTGAGCAGAGGCCCCGCAATATCAGCTCGTTCCATTTGATCGCATACAACGTAGAGCGACTCTAATCGTTGACGACTAAGTTATTTCCGGACAGCTCGATTCTTTGGTCCTACGAAGAGATGTCGGTTTGCTGTGCGTATTTTATCATATCTTCTATGGGGAGTGTTCCGAGGTATTTATTGTTCGGATTAATACCAGCAGCGGAATTCCATCTTCGGACATCGCGACGGAACTCTAAGTTCCACGCCCATCACCTTGATGTCCGTAAATCCACTGCAGTGCGGTTTAAACGCCACTTTTTACCGCGCACAACTGTACTGCGGAACCAGCTGCCTCACTCGGACTTAGAGGTCTTCAAGAAAGGAGCATACTATTATTTATATACTATTCCTTAAAGGCCGGAAACGTGTCTGTAAGACGCCTAGTCATGCAGATGTCTATGGGTTGCGGTGGTCACAACCCACCTGCTCGTTTTCCCCATATCTCATAAAAATACTACTTATTCCCGCGGGAGACATCAAAGCATATGTGTTGTAGTCTTGCGGCTGGAAATGCGCGGGGACACCCGCCCGCAGCCTCGCCAAGGTCAAATAGATCATGAAAGGAACTCCTGTACCAAATGTCAAGCTTCTAGGTACAGAACTTCCACCTATGCGTTGTCTGTCAGTCAGTTAGTCCCTCGGTGACGGAAGAGTTTTATACATTGGCGGTAAATCTTGTTTTTTTTCATTAAACGTAAAACATTTAATTTTGTTTTTTATTTCAAATCAAACGCCAGGGTTTATGAGTGTATCTAAAGATAAAGTATTAAAGGCTCTATACAACCAATAAACTTTTCATGAATGAACAAAAATATGTTTAGAAGGTCATTTCTAGCGAACGGTAAGTACCCGGTAAAAATTGTTGTTGACAATCAGTTTTTTTTTTAATATCATAGGCTTTTGATAACGCCCATAAATATCCACTAATGAGTTATGCAAATGAGTTGTCATCGTTTCCTATTCCCTTCCAATGAGCTGACTTCACTGGCTACTCACAAACCGCCCGAAACATTACAGCTGTCACTTTACGGCGGCATCATGTGAGAGAGGTCCAATTCCGCCGCAATACAGAATTGTACTACCTCTTACTAAAAAGGGTTTGATGTTTTTGATTTTTACAATTACGCCCAGAGATGATCCCAAAAATAAAATATACGATTCGATTGCGAAGAGAGTTGGGCGGGGATTTATGTATAACTTAATTTTTTTTTAACATTTAAGTGGACCCTGTGGACTGCCGACAGTAGTGAAAACTTAAGTGTGTTTACTTTTTTTACTTCGTACTGAATGTGATTTGTCGCGTCACGGTGATGAGTTGATGACGACAGAAGTGTGATAGCATTTCCGTAAAGCGTACGTCGTTCGGATAACATGAGCTTTCGTTTCACTAGATGACTACGTGCTGCTTGCATCCAGCCTGGCAAGAAAAGTGAAATGCTACAAAAAAAAAAAAACGTTTGCCGGGCGCATGTTATATGCAAGAGTATGACGTCTTGTCATGTACAGTGAGGCGAGAACTTGTTAGTGGCCTGTAATTACAGTTCTACAGAGTATCTACCTGTACTCTGTAGATCTGTAGGTATATCCATGCTCTGTCACAATTGATAAAAATCACGAAGGGATTCGTGCCTGCACGATGACATTATGAAGGAGTAGAAGTTACGAAGTTACAGAGGCACAGGTCAGCTGAATGGTAATGGCGTTCATTGAGAGAGAACCCAAACCAGCGGCGCGTATTTACGAGCTGATGATGTTGATGATGATAATAATGAGAAATTGGACGGTCAGGCCTGTTTGACGGGTTAATGTCAAAGTGTTAGTGTTAGTAGATATTCGATACTTAACTCATGCTTTCTTACTAATCTATTAATTAACTAAAACATATATGTGTAGTGTGTGTGTGTGCTCAAGTTGGCATGTAAAGCGCGGTCGTCATGGTATATGACCGGCTGGCTCAGTTGTTAGTTGCGGTTAGTTCACGTGTTACGCCACAGCTCGCGGGATCAAAAAAAAATATATTTTTTGATAATAAAAATCCTAAATATATTTCCGTTGTCGGTACCTGTAACATTGTGCTAACATGGTGTGATTAGTCTATAGATATTATTATTATTGTTATATAATGTATGAAGTTGTAATTGTTTATCGGAACATATCAAAAATAGGCCATAGAAACGAATGTTCCCTGTACTTCGTTAATCCTTTATTTACTTAATTCCTGTAAATTTTTTATCTGTCGGTTTTTGGTTTCGGTGTAGGCGTAAAAACATTCGTATAATTTATCTCATACGCGCCAAGAGAAGTATAATTCAAAAATACAGATGATTACAAACAATAATCCGAATTCCTTACTATGTATTAGGCTATCGCCTTCTAACTCTTGTACTATAAAACCTACTGCTGTTATTAAAGTGCGTCGGTAGTTATTAAATAGCTCCGATTGTTCGTTTGTCCCTCTATGCTATACAAAGAAACATTAGTATCGAATAAATGATTATCCCGCCCGGAATAAATGTTAGGGAAACATCTTAATTACGTCTACTTTAAACGTTGCCAATTGTTCATTAACATTCTCTTCGCGTAGCGTCTACTTACATATTTTTATTACTGCTGTCAGCAAGAGTTACTGGCCGCGCAGACCTCCTTATTATTACTAGAGGTCGAAATTAAGAATAGATATCCAAATTTAAGACGTCTCCCACTCTTCATAATACATCGTCATTGTAGAGATACCTGGGACATAACAAACTACAATTTAGGTTACTG
The DNA here is from genome assembly GCA_017140195.1 of Eumaeus atala. Lineage (NCBI taxonomy): Eukaryota > Metazoa > Arthropoda > Insecta > Lepidoptera > Lycaenidae > Eumaeus > Eumaeus atala. The sequence continues at coordinate 463,542 of JAFELO010001116.1, forward strand.
CGCAGCCCAATTGTATTTGAGATTAACCCGGACGGACGTCTGTTGCATATCTGTCGAGAGAGCTACACATTCTGTCTTGTGATGACAACCGTGACGGCTGACGGCTGCTACATACAATGTATTAGATATCTGGTATGGCCCTAAGGGCCAGGAGATGAGGTCACCCTCTGTTATGTGTTATAGCTTGTAGTATACACGTAATACTCCTAACCTAGAGTCCAACACCCAGGATGCTCACGCAGGCCTCCGTATGTCCCCCGCCATGGTTCAAGCCTTGTCGTGGCACTGGGGCTCAGTAGGCCTGATGATTTGCAGTTCAGGGTCACCTCACTAAAGGCGGCACTCATGGCACTCGCAGTGGTTTTTGTGGGTATTCGGCACTATCATGTGCCGCGAGTCCCACACACCACTAGACCCCACCCAGGGTCAGTGAAGGCACGTAAATGCGTTTCGCCGCGTCAACAAAAAAAGGCCTCCACATGTCAACATGACGTCACTACTTAACATATCTAACTATACCAAACATCAAGACATTAGATATTAATTAATAGGATAAGAATATTTACAAATAGTTTTATAAACATGTAAATCCTAACCAATCGACTGGTGTGTAAAAAAAAGGTCTAAAAGTATTCCACAATGATTGTGCCACTATTGCAAAAAAGCACTGTTCTAACAGTTGTTACTATGTCACGTCTTGGTTAGACATTCATGTCATAACGTGAATATATGTTATGTTACATTTTTTTTTAAGTAATTTATTAATTTAAATTACTTAAAATGCCACTAAATTCCCATTTTATTAAATTTTAATTAATACATTTGTAAAAAATCGTAATTTACGTAAATTAATATTGGAAGACAAAACTGACTCGCGCGACGGTCGTGTCTCATATACTCACATTGACTCAACTTTCAAGCTGTATGGGCTGTATGGGCATTCCAGAGCATACATCAGTAAACAAACAAATAGTCCCATTATTTGTCTAAGCGATAAAGATAATTAATATTACGTATATGGGATAATTTAAGCGAAAGAGAAATATCGTGTCCGGAAAATATATTTTAAATATGTTGTATGTATGTAGTATTCTTCAGAGATATAAAATCCTCAAAAGTCCCCAAAAGCGATCTGTCGGTATGTGATCCATTTTTTCAAATGTACTTAATTACTTTACATGCGGTTTTCACCAGTGATATCAATTAGTGTATAGTTTGGCTTCACGGACGAATCCGGGCGGAACGCTAGTTAAAGATTAAGAGCAATAACTCTCCCTCACGCCAGTTCCACAATCTTATAGCCAGAGAGGGCTGAGCGTCACACATCATGACCATGACCCTTACCTACTCCGCCAAATAAAATAAATAAATAATTTAGAAATGTGTGAAATGCTCCTAACGATTAAGTAACATAACGAGACATACAAAACTCGTGTTATGAAACATCCACACGGTACACCGGCACGAGGACCTGTCTCCGGCCTTGGCACTCGCGAACCGGTACTAGTCTCGTCACTCGTGCTGACATTTCACTTGACCGGCGCCGTCGGCGACCACAGATAAAGATAAAGTACGATTCTGATTGTAAATATTTTCCCGCGCCCGTATAATGAAATCGATCGATCGACTAGATTAACAAGTGCTGTATCGCAAGAACCATAATGGTTGGACAATTGAGATTTTCACAGACTTTATACTTTTATTGTAGCTACAAGAAAAAATAACAAACGGTAAATTATAATGATGATCAAGTCGATCTCCGTGCAGTGGCCGGTCCGGGATGGACGCGAGTAGCGGGAGATCAGTCGTCTTGGCGTTCATTGAGACAGGCCCATGTCCAGCAGTGGACCGATGAGGGCTGATTATGATGATGATGAAATCACAATGATGTTACTGAAGAGGTGTTGTAATAGGTGTAATTTCGTTTCATACAAAAACTAACTTTTTCTTCGGAGGGACCTACTACTGTTGGGGATGTTATTGCATTTGCCATAACAATACATTGGACAAGCGATGTCCTTTCTGTCTTCTAGTCGAAAGGGGGCAGATCCCTCTCTTCTTCCCCATATGGGAAAGAACGTATCGGATTGTTTTTGAGCGTAGCATATAGTAATTAGTTTTGGCCAAACGGGGGAAACATTCCCATTCCCACACCAGTGGTTCATGATACGGAAGAGTGGATAAAGATAAATGTAAGCAATCACGCCTGCAAATTAAAGTTTGTCAACTTTAATCGTATAAGTTCGTACCTCCCATTGACATGGAACCCTCATGAGTTCGCCCGATTAGCACAGTCAACTGTGTTTTCTCTTTTTTTTGTTTTCACTTTTAAACTCTTCAGTTATAATTATTATATAAATAGGTAGATAGTGCATCAGCATTCAACCCTCAAGGACTCTCATTCCCTGTACAATATTAAAAAAAAACATTAATGACAAAAGCATTTCCATGTCCTCATAAGCCATACCTAACTCCAATCTCTGTTTCCAATTATGAAGCAATTAGACACACATGCTATGGATTCCGCCGCCGCAAACAATCGTCAATCGTTTGACGATGAAACCGATAGTTAAGCTACGAATACGTTAACGCCCGGTTAGTGACACAATACGTGAAATTCAGTGGTTAAAACTCAAATAACTATCAAATGTTCTTTGCAAAAGCGTCGGGCAGGTAAGTGTAACACAATTAAAAAAAAACACACCCTATATTCTTTTCTTTTTTTGGATTGGCCATTGACGTCGGTTGTAGTAAATGTCTCCGATTTCTCGTTCGTCCGAGAAACCCAAGGGGGCCTGAAGAAAAACTGCTATCCGTTAGTTGGCCCTATTGGCATTTTACTGCGGGAGCGCGTCTTGGTGTGTCTTTGCTTGTGTTCTTGGACGGACTTTGCTACTGCTATCGCGATCGCGTCGTCGGCGTCGTGCAATACGTGCTTCGGCCGACGGTAACGGGAGTCGGTTAATAACGTCGGGTCGTATTCCGACGTTTGAACGATTAATTTATTTTTGTGATTAAGGGCACGATCAAAGAACTTTTGAGACAGCTCTTTGAAATGTCCTTTTATCGAGGTCAATTGGAAGTCACAATGTAGGTCGAAGTTTCGGAAATACCACGGGCATCCAGTAGCAATGCGTAAGAATCTATTTTGCATTTTCTGCAAACGTTCTATTTGGGTAGGGGATATGTGCGCGAATGCTGCACTGCAATATGACAAGATCGGTCGAATGCATGTAATATACAAAGTGAGCTTATGTCTATACGCCATTTTGCTCTTTTTGTTTATGAGAGAATAAAGTTTAAAAAGGACATATCGTGCCTTCTTCAGAACGTTATCTATGTGATTCTTGAAGCTCATCGACCTATCGAGAGTCACTCCCAAGTACTTCACTGTGTCTGCTCTAGGTTTCTCGTTACCGTAGAACAGGATAGGAGGTATGTTACCTGCCGGCCCTGAGGGGACGAGGGGAGGACAGGGTGCCCTCCACTCCGTAGCGGAACTGCCTGTTCGCTAGGTAGCTGTTTACTATCAGTACCAGCCTGTCAGGCAGTCCTAACTGATATAGTTTGACGATGAGGCCTTGATGTCAAATCTTGTCAAACGCCTTTGCTACATCAAAGAAGACAGCGGCCGTGCCGCGTGGCCGGCCCTGTCTTTTGAGTCCCGATAATATGTACTCAGTCCCTTATCACGGTTTTAAGGCGTGCGAGAATTATCCTTTCACAGATTTTACCTAGCGAGGTTATGCGACTTATGGGCCGGTAACTAGTGGGCTCCACCCGTATGATCTCGTCATCATCATCCGGTGGCACAGCCAGTCGGGCCGTTGCTATACTTTCTACCTCTTTTATGTGAGAGGGGTCTGTGGGGAGGGAGCTAGGAGTACATTGACTCTAGTGTGTCGGCTAGACACTCCGCTTTTTCGTCATCCTCTAGAGCAGGTAATCGATTTTCGCGATTTAGTGGTGGCATTTGAGCCACCGGTTGGAACTTCGTAGCCCTCGATAACGGCCAGTAGACCGTGTGTGACGGAGATTGTTCGCTAACGAATTCCCATCTCCCGTTTATGAAATTGGGTATAGTCTTTTTGACTTCTCTTTCGAGTTTTCGGATGGCCAGCCTGCACACTTCGCCACCGTTGCAATCGTACAGACGTTCCGCCGCATTTTTTCGACGGATTAGGTCCCTAACTTCGTCAGGGCGAGCTAAACGGTCCTCTGGGACGGTGGAGATCTCTCTTGACGATTCTCCTATTTTTCTAACCAGTAGTGCGGTTAGGAGGCCTCTATCCACCAGTGGACAGATAAGGGCAGATAATGATGATGATGAAGCATTTAGTTTGTTATCATTTAAGACGTCGCTATATCTGAGTTAAATTTGTATGTATATAAAATGTAATTGGAAGTACATTACATTATGTGTGTACTATTATAAACAATTTGAAATCTGCTTACGCTCGAAACACACTAGGTATCCTGATTTTCAGACGAGCAGGTAATTGTGGGCGTGGTTATCGGACTGGGCTGGTTTTGTTTATACCATTGCCTTTTAAACAATCTGTATATTCTTAACACTACCCCTCGATGCCGAGAAAAGGATCGGTGAAGAAAATTTCAGTTTATGTAAATATTTTTTATAACGAAAGCATTTTACGTATTTTCTTGTAACTTGAGTGTGGTTAAATTACGAAAGTAAATAAAGTTCTTTATTATTATTTAATATTTCGTTGCATGTTTAACGAAGACCCAATCGTCAATTAGGGAAGTTTGGGCAGTGGCGGGTCGGTTATTTGAGTTGGCGTTTTTCTGCCCTCCCCGTTTCTCCCTAATGAACTCTGATGGCATCCTATTTATTCCTATTTATTGACATTTTATGGACGGCTAATGGTCTTAATTAGTTTTAGTTTCACGCTATTCGTTATAACATTATGAGCGTTTTGTCTGTGGTGTGTGTGTGTGTGTGCAAAGCGTTACTAAAGAATCTTATAATACTTTGCACACACACCAGGTATCTGTTACATTACAACGATTAATCTGTAGTAGTTTAATAAGATCACTAAATATGTGTCTAATAAAGCTTGTTAGGCAGCGTCGTTTTGGCACTGAACTATTTTAGAATTCAATGGAACCTCAAAAACAGAATACAGTAATGTATTAGGCAAGTATATAAAACATTTCAAGGTTCGATTTTGTTCAAACTAATTTTCGTTTAAAGTTTTTATTGGATCCTATAGTCTCCAAGTAAAACATATGTAGCATACGGACGGAAAGACGGACGTACAGACGAACATGGTGAAACAATTAAGATTCCGTTTCTTGCAATTAGACCACGGAACTCTAAAATCCTTTGATTGCAAAACCTTCATTATCTGGGATTGTATTCTTAGATCCTGTCTCTCATAATCTCCGTCTGAGTCTGGATTGGTCTAGCTCTAAAGTCTAGACTGCTGAGACAACCACGTAATAAAAAGTGCCGCAAGGGAAGCACATCTGGCGGACAGCTTCATTAAACAATAGCTCGTTTATCATCGCCTATTCAAATGCAGATGATATGGCAAGTCGTTCTAATGACGGAACAGTTTTAAATACTTTTATTTGTACGTACAACGTCTGTTGTCGAAATTAGTTAAGGCTGTTTCTGAAATAACAACTGATTTTGCGTTGTCTGTGTGAGACGGTCACTTAATTGTGTTTTATTTAAGTTAATGTCCTATCTCCACGCGCATTTATTTATTCATTTTAACCTTACTAGGTTAATATTACTATATTAATAAAGTTCAAAATTACATTTATTTTTATTGATGTTGATAGTTTAATAGCGCAAAAGTACAGTCGGAAAAATTACGTGTCTACCAACGGCAATACGAATTTATACAGTACTAAGGATCCGGCCTGGCTTTACACACTTAAGCCTTCCTCGGGAATCGGTCTATCCATTAGTGAAAACCGCATGAATATCCGTTCAGTAGATTTTGAGAATATTGATCACATGTAGACAGACAAATTTTGGGGACATTGTTTATGTATAAGATTGATAATTTCATGTGACGGGTAATAGATGACTGCTACGTTCCATACAATTTTTAGGCAATCAACCATTAGATTAGATGGTCTTAGAATACACACAAACGCGATCTTTAGAGAGCTCTAATAATAAAGTAAATATTTATAACGTCTTTTGCTGATTTCGAGCGCGAATCAAACCCCATATGTCAGAAGGGTGTGAGGAGGCCGGCCTCCTCAGACAAGCCAAACAATAAACGAGCTCAATTACCCTTATCCACGTAACCGCATCTGGAGCGCCATCGCGCTACTAACGCGGGGAGGGGGCCATCTCCTCCCTTTCGGCCCTTTCGTGGGGCCTGTCCCCCTATCGTCTCCCTAATCTAGAAGACAAAAATCTTCGCTAGTCCGATCAACTGTATTGTTCCGTCCAGTTCAGCCCTGTCCGATCAACGGCGGGAACGATTGCGACACCAACCAGTAGTAGGTCCCTCCAAAAAAAAGCATTAGGTACCCTTAAAGTTCGCCTTGACTCACCGCATGAATATCCGATCAGTAGATTTTGAGGAAAGCGACTGCACACAGACAGACAGTTTTTAGGGACTTTACTTCATGATCAAGATAATTTTCCTGCTAATTTTCCATTCTTTACCCCTTCCGCCTAATAACATTAGAAATAAGGACGAAATCATATTCGGCTATCAATACAGGACGTCGGTCCCATCTGATGGTATAAAATACTATTCTCCTTTCTTGCTAGATCTGTGCAGGGTCACGTTAAACTTAGGTAGGCATGTGAAAGGGAAAATTGCTGGTACAACCGGTACCTACTCCAGTTATACGAGATTATTTCCCACTGTGGGGTCTGTAGTTTTAATAGAATTTCTAGTATGTAGCAAATTCAACTGAGCCATAGCAATTGGTACTTTTTACGTGTTTAATCCAGCACTAAGTTTGGAGGTTTTTACTCAAAGGTCCGTGGGTCCTTCCGTCCTTTTTGTACAAATGTGTCAAGTTAACACCTGTCTTGCGTCAGTTCCTATAGAGTTTCATCACGCACTAAATGCTGGCTCAATTACCCGAGCGCAGTGTTACTCACTACTGCACATTTGCAAATAGATGTTGACTTTATCATTAGTAAGAGGTAGTGCCATGTTGCAGCGGAATCAGGCCGGTACGACCTTAAGGTTCTCCTCGTTCACTTGACACCGGTGTAAAGTGCTATCTCCGGTGCCGCGTGCGTGTGCGTGTGAGTAGCCGCTGGCTCATCGTGGGGTAGTCAAATGGAAGGCGACGCATCGGCATAGTAGTTATGCTCATATTCATGTGCGTTGGTAGTCGTAAAAATGCTCCAATTTCTCGTTCGTCCCCCTATACTATAAAAAATGGCTTATTTCGGACAAACATACGATACGAGGTGACTGTAGGACTGTAATAGAACTGAAACTGTAATCTGTTTGTCCACGAATGCGTCAGAATGTGGGAAATGTATTAGGAATAATGGGACAAACGAGCAGTCATAGCTCTATATACATGGGTAAAACGTACACGATAATGGTAACGTTGTATATATATATATATCGCCGACTAACCGCCACGTTATCAACTGTCGTCTTCTTACAGGAATGGATTGTTCCCACACAAAAAAATCCATCTGAAAAGACCATACGTAAAGCTTTACGTATGCCCCACGCCTTATCGGAAAAACATGTCGTGTGTGGTATGAAAAAAAAAATGCAATAGGGTTGTCATACTAAATAATGTTATTAGCGTAATCGTCCAACTATGAACCGAGTTTCACTCTTAGGGATGTTCACGTTTATTCCATATCCCATTAGCTACTTATATGGTACATTGCGGGTCGGTAGATAATTTAACACGCCGTTTAACCCAAAAAGTTTGCGGAGAACATTCCTGTTAAAACAGTCGCTAGTCGGCGTTATGTTTACGGTAATAACATAACCCCAAGGCATTAGATACTGAAGCGCGAGACCTAGTTCTGGCACATTAAGTACATAATTTTTTTCTTTTGTATAGTATATGGGGCGAATGAGCTTCTTGACGACCACCAACACCCATAGACACTCTCATAATTGTCGTGCATCTGCGTACCCTCCATTCCTCTTCCCCTAAAATGGGCCCCCGGCTAGTCACAAACCGCACAAACGCGACAGTAAAGCTGTCACTTTATGTGAACGAGAGGCACCTCCTGTCGTGCCGGTCCAATGCGGCAGCAATGCAGAAAATTGTATGAGAAGTGTAGGACGCTAATGTTTACATATAGCATGCATTCTATTTAAAAAGAAGAAAAGAAAAAAAAGAACCGAGGTAGTAGGCAGAGGTGTGCTAGTACATCCACAACTCGTAAGTCCAGTAGATGTACTAGAACACCCACGATTAGCCTATGGCCACTTCGGGCACATTCCAAACCCGGACAATGTAGTGCGTGCTCAAAATAATCTGAGAAACATTTAATAATAGTTCATTTGTCAAAATGAGGAAGGGCATGCTCCGATGGTTCGGACATTTAGAAAGAATGATGGCTGTAAGTTTAACGAAACAGATATACAATGCGAAAGTGGAAGGATGTAGGTACCGGGGAAGACTCAGACTAATATACCACGATCAAATTGCTCGAGTACTATCCGAAGGTGGTGTTCGGAGTCTTCGCAACCGGCGTGTTTGTATGAAGAGAGTTATGAAAGTGGAGGAGGCAAGGCAGGTATGTAAGGATCGTGGCATGTGGTGCTTCGTTCACTCTGCCTACCCCGTTAGGGGACTGGTGACATGATGTATTTTTGTTGTTGTTGTTGCCCGACCTGGGGATTGAACACAAGACCCCACGCGGCTAACGGTCTCAACAGGCGACACCAGCACCGTTACACCACAGAGGTGACTTTTATTATTTTAATTCAATAAAACGTTACCCAAAGTACTTTAATCATTCAACTTTGAAACTTGTGTATTACACAAGTTGTGTCAAGTATGTTACGACATTTAGTTTCATTATATACTAGAAAGGGCTTTACAGTCAAACTGTATTCAAAGTCGAAGGACATTTTTATAATAATGATCGAATTTCAACAACACCAACACATCATCACACCAGTTCCCTAACGGGGTAGGCAGGAAGAACGAAGCGTCACATACCTAGAAAGGGTTTTACAGTCAAACTGTATTCAAAGTCGAAGGACCTTTTTATAATAATGATCGAATTTCAACAACAACACCAACACATCATCACACCAGTTCCCTAACGGGGTAGGCAGGGAGAACGAAGCGTCACATGTCACGATCCTTACATACCTGCCTTGCCTCCTCCACTTTCATGACTCTCTTCATACACACACGCAACACATATGTGTTTCGTTAACCTTACATCCACATGCCCTTTCTCATTTTAACACCGATACTTTCACTCGTAATCTCTCTCACACTTCTTTGTTACGAACGCGGTCGGCAAGGGTTGCGCCACATATTTTTCGCAACGACCTCATCTCGACCGCTCTCATTCTACTTTCATGCCTTTTCTGACAAACCCAACCCTCACTTCCATACAGTGACGTTGGGACTAACTAACACGTAATTATGCAGGGCAGGACGGGCACCCTGACTTAAAACCGTGCTTTTAAGCAATTTCCCTAACGTTCCATTCCCTCTGTTCCCTGCACACACTCTTCTTTCAACATCTGCGGTGTACCCTCCATCCCTGCTAAACACACAACCAAGATATACAAATTCATTCATTTTTCCAGCGCTACATCATCGATCATAATTCTTACGTCCGTTCTGGTTATTTTCCTTTCTAATACTAAAACCTTAGTTTTCTTCACGTGCATAACGCCAATATTGACATCAGACCAGGGAGATATGTTGCCGTCCACCCGCACACACAGTATAAGGACTGCAAAGCACGCAGCAGAGGTCCACGATCGAACTTCGATCTCGGTAATCGATCACAAGTAAGTATGGGTGTTTCATAGAATAGGGGACAAACGAGCAATCGGAGCCATTTTTACTACTACCGACTGCCATAAGCATCCACATTATCCCCCCCCCCCTCAATGGGCCCGGCTACTCACGCACCGTACGAAACGCGACACGGATACTAAGCATCAACTCATTTAACACGTGTAAAACTGCGAGGCACGCCTAGTATCTATTACTTGTACTAAAGTCTAGCGTCATCGCAGTTGAGCCGTATTGGGCAATCCTAATACTACGCAGTCGGCTGTTTAAGTGTTCGTTTCATAAAACAGTGAAACATCTCCACAACTATTGGCACAATTTTGACAGTTCAATAGATTGCTTCGGTTTTATTTAGGACACAAGAGCTTCACAGGGAATGATCGCACGTGATCCTTAGAGTCGGGCATCCCTCGTTAGGGTGACAAACAGAGTAGCAACGCCCATTAACATCCACAAAACAAGAGGTATTGCTTCACTTTCATTAACGCCATCGCGTACAAGCATACACACAAATACGTTTTCATTCACGTGAGCGCCAAGGCCGTTTTAGCTAACTGCCCTCTACGTCAGAGTCGGGGGATGAGGGACCCCGCGGTATCTCTGGCCATGATAATAATATTTAAATTAGCTATTACAAACATTCTCACATCGGAATGGATCTCTGCGGGAGAGAGGAGGGTCGATCCTATTTTCGACCCCAAACCTAGTCTCGACCCTCGAAGTGAACTTGTAGCAAACCGATGAAGATGTACTGGGCTTCTCGTCGCGTCCACAGAATAAGTTTAGGTCCCAGAAGAAATCACATAGATAGCTACTAGTATTAAATATGTTACACTGTTGTGCAGTTGTGTTAACGCATTTCTGGTATAAATATATAAAAAATATTAGTTTTTATAATTTAAGTTGTAAGGCTGTATCTTACAAATTCGTATGTAGTACCGCAATGACGCTTTTACTAAATTATTCATTTAAATTTTGTATTATTTTAATAGTATAGGAAGACAAACGAGCAATCTGAGCCTTTTTACCATTGTCGTCACCCATAAACATCACCATAATTACTATGCCAATGCATTGCATCCTTTTGCATCCCCAACCTAATGGGCCACTGATGTCACTTTACGCCGGTATCGTGTGAGCGAGAGGTACTTACCCGATCGTGCGGGCCCAATTCCGTCGCAATGCAGCATGGCACTACCTATTACATCAAATACAGACAATTTCATTATACGGAGACATGAAATATTCTTCCAGCATTAGTCTAAAAAGCCTATGCACACAGCACTTAGTGTATCAATAATCGCACCGAGACCGCCAGGACAATATCTGTTACACAACAGCCGAGACGTCCGCTAATAGCTTATTACAGTCAAAAGGTTATATTTCACTTACACTAATTGACACCCGACGGCCTGGAGAGTAGTGCGCCCTTGGGTATAGGCCGTTTTAGGGTTCCGTGCGAATGGGAATCAGTCGGGTCGTACCCAGTTCGACGACCGGCTGGCTCAGTGGTGACGGTTAGTACGCGTACGCCAGAGGTCACGGGTTCGATTCGCACCTAGTATGTAATGTAAGTTTACCTATGTATTATATGTATTTCTATAAAAAATATATACAATTTCTTAAAAATATAAAAATCTTAAACACGTTTCCGTTGTCTAGTACATGTAACACCCGGCCTTGCAGTACTTACCACATTAGGCTGAAGTGGGTGTGATAAGTCCACATATATTAACATAAAAAAGTATAACTCCAACCACGCGCAGCTCTGCAAATAGTATAAGCATTTCAATCAATCATATATCATATGTATTTCAGCTACTACTAGCTGTGCCCCTAGGTTTCCCCCGTGTAATAAATCAGTATTTTTAGTGTGGCCGCATCCAACCACTGCAACTTCTTTCCTTGCTTATGGTGACACAAATTAGCCAACACTTAAGAGCGTTATTTATTCTTGTATAACTTTCTTTATGGTGTAGAGGGCCAAACGAGCAATCGTAGCATTTGATCACTATCGACTCTTCTTTCTATACAACGATGACTTAAGTCATCGCGTGTCAATCCGCGGGGCGAAGCTAGTTACTATTAAATACTTCATCATATAAATTAGAAACCTAAAGTTAATTTTGGCAAGAGGTGGTGCCATGCTGTATTGCAGCGGAATTGGGCTGGCACGACCGGGTAGGTACCTCTCGCTCACGTAATACCGCCGTAAAATGACACCTTCAGTGTAGCGATTCGTGTGATTTGTGAGTGCCTGCCCAATTGCCAACTGCCTGTGACCCATTGCGAAGGGGGGGGGGGAGCGAAAGCAGGGTAAGTCATCGGCATAGTAATTATATGGAAGTTTATGGGTGTCGGTAGTCGTTAAAATAGCCCCGATTGCTCATTTACCCCCAATGCTACAAAAAAAAAAAACATGGACGACGTTAATTTTTTCTAAAAAAAGGTGTTCTATGTAATTCCAGTCTGTGCCTAATTTCAAACAAAATCATTTTAGTAGTTTTTGCGTGAATAACAAGCATACATCTCTACACACTAACGTTCATAACACATATTCGCAGTCTGTCTGTATGTTACCGGCGCTGAGCAGATATAACCATTCAGACGGACATACAATATGTTCTTCTAGGGCCGCCCCACAACTAGTTATATTTACGTTAAGATCTCTTAGACGTTCCCAATACATATCCTCTTTTTTGGGATTCTTCGTCAATAGGTCATACTTGCATAAGTTGTAACCAAACAAGACAATTAATTCAATTCTGTACGGAGCCCCTCACTCTCGGCCGGTTTTCGCTCTTTTTACATACAGCTATTGGCGTTGGAACTCCGAAATGCTATCATCATCATTGAGCTAGCTCGACCGGGGATATACCTCTTGCTTAATTGATACCTTTTTTCTACTGTCGAAGTGTCAGGTGCAGCTTCATCGGTTAATGTAAGACACGTCGGGTGACGGTCTAGGTGAATTTGTGCTCGATAGTGGGTCAGACACCCCATCCTTTCCCGCTGATGGTAGGGATGCATCACGATAGCTATTTAAGACTAGCTAAATCTAATATTATCTTGGCCGAGGGGGCCGGATCACATAGTTTCGCTGTGAGGCGTCAACTATGTTGTCGGATTTTATGTGTTTGTGTGTAATTATTATAAAAAAAAAAAAAAAACAATTTCGCGAATGGAGAAGATTGGAATTTGATACAGTTCAAGGTCATACGGAGACGGCAGAACGTCTGTATAATTATATAATATTTTAATTATAAAGAACTACGCGCAAACTGCGGCGCGCACAGTGCTTAAACTCAAGTAATACACAAATTGTGCCACTGTCGAACGTGTTAGGGCGTTAATACATTTAGTTCTTATAAAGTACCTACAAAAAGCTTTTTACAATTGAGTTTCGAATTTTTATTTATGGTCGTCAGTTACGTCAACCGCCGTGCTTCATCTACCCGCTCCCGTTTCTTGGCCTTTGCTGTCTTAGCAGTCTTGTGGATACTGTTTTCTGCTCTTAACTGGAAGGAAAATTTCATTACTTTTCCTCTTATTTTCTTTTGGTTAATCTCGTCTCGTGGAGTGCCAAGGCAAATTTGGTTGGACCCTTAGTCTCCTGGCAATGATTTTATAAAACGGGGATTGTGGTCGCCATTGTAGATCCTAGAGGCACATAATCAACTGCGGTGGGAATCAGTATTTTTATGTTTCCCCAAAAGAGCCTATCTAACCAAAGTGTTACTAACAAGACTTATGTTTTTACAGGAAGTTGGAGGCCGTGTTATACCACTGCTTTCGGTAAGAAATTTTAACTGTCCAAAGTCACAATATTTATAAAACAATTTTATTTAGACATAGACATTAATTTCGCAGTTACAACAAAATAAATTAGACAGACGTATAAATGTTATTCACTCACTTAGATATTTTATGTTTATATCTTATCTAGTACTTCAGTTGTCTTCTAGGAAACATATAGACCATCAAAGCAGTTTGTGATATCTTTGTTTTTGACAGCTATAGACTGTTGGATAAGGGCTACTGGGCTTGAAACATCTTCAATAGAGTTTCCATCAATGATTTGTTTTTCCTTCTGATTGCGTGACTTGACAATAGTCACTTCAGGCCATTTTTATCCTTCTGATGGATTTCTCATCAAGGAATACACGGATCATATTGAAATAACAGATTTTTATAATAAACACGACCATCAGTTCACCATTGCCCTTAATCGGAAGTGCAGATATTAGAATAGGATAGAATAAAACTATATTTTTGTAATTATTACAATACTACACTTATTGTTCCACTGTTACTTATTTAAAGATAAAAATATAAAAAATATGACGTCAATAACAACAAACTATACATAAAACAATGAAGAAAAAAAAGACGCGTTAAACCTTCAGAATTAGTTCGAATATTTTTAAATGAACTTCAAACGTAGATCATAACGTCATGGGTTTTAGACATGTAACATGGGTAAAAGAGTGAAGTTAGATTTTCAAAATCTGATAACAATTTGAAGTCAAAAAGTTGGCAGTGTTACACAAACGTGAATCAAAGAGCACCTTAAGCCGGCGATTCTGCGCCTGATACCTCCAGTCGTGTGAGCCTGCCGTTCCGTCGGAATAGGGGAATGACGGGCCTGCGCAAATCGCTTGTCTCTATAGAAATTGCCACCGTATCCGAAGTTCGGTCACATTTTTAGTATGTTAAGTGTACTTAAAATGTAACCGAAATTGAGATACAACAAATTGACCATCGACCTCTTTGACGGCTCAGTTGTTAACGTGACAGTTATTCCGCGTGTTACACCAGAGGTCGCGGGTTCGAATCCCGCCTAGCTCATGGATGTTTATATATGTATTTCTATAATAATAAATATATTAAATATCTTAAATCTATAAAACATATTCAATATATTTCCGTTGCCTGTACTGTAACACAAGTCCTTACGGCGTGATAAGTCCACAGATAGTATTAATATTATATTAATTAATATATAATTAAATCTCACCGGCCTAATGACACAACATTAAGAAATGGTATCTCCATGGCCAAGTTGTGACGTAACAGCGGACGTGTCAATTTTACACCTCGGCAATGTTTCGTTTGATTTTCACCTCTATGACCTAAACCTATGGTTGAAATTATTAAAATCTGTTCTATGATCATAATTAATGGCATTGTCGTCAACTTCATCATTCATTCCTCATCTGTGATGATGTTATCATTGATAAGTGACACTTTTATATAGAATAGGGGGGCAAACGTGCAATCGGAGGCACTTTTACGACTACCGGCGCTCATGAACATACACATGATTGCAATGCCGATACGATGCCCTCCTTTACCCCTCAGTGGGTCACAGGCTACTCACAAGCCGCACGAAACATGACACTGAATATATCACTTTACGGGGGTATTATGTGAGCGAGAGGCAACGCCCCGGTCATGCCGGCCCAATTCCGCCGCAATGCGGCATGGCACTACCTCTTGCCTAAGTATACGGTATGACGTCCAAATTATATTTATCATTAACTAACTAGCTTCGCCCCGCGGCTTAACACGCGATGACTTAAGACATCCGTTGTATAGAAAGAGTCGATAGTCATCAAAAGGCTACGATATCTCGTTTGACCCTCTATACCATATAAAAAAAGTTATACAAAAATTAATAACGCTTTTAACTGTGGTTAATTGGAACCACCATAGGAATGGAAGTCGCAGTCGTTGGATGCGGCCACAAATTGCTGGTATTCACAATCAGCCATGAAAGCTGGTGATTACTCGTATGACTGAACAACTGTCACCACTTTCTTTGTACCACCTTATGTGGAGGAAAATTGATTCAATGCTCTATGAAATGCGTACAGTAAAATACTCCATTGTGATATGAGGTAATGCAATGGCATTACCTTCATTGCTGCTTAATTGCGCATGCCCTAGGGTTTGATACTCTTACATAAGCGAGAGAGAGAAAGAGAGAGAGAGAGAGAGGGAGAGAGCCAGTCGGGGAAAGAGAAAAGACATATAGTGTAGTGAAGTGGCGAGGGGTCGGCCCCGCCTCTTACTAGTAGGTTTTCGTATGGAAGTTCACAAAGTTCTTTTAACAAAAAAAACTTTTGATTTATGCACAAATTTGGGCATTAATTAATAGTCACAATTCTTATGGTACCGGCTATATTCGCTATCATTATATCAAATTAGTACTGACGAAGGATCGTTATTATGTAGGGACTGTATCTCGCCACCAAAAACCACAAGGTTTTTGGTGGCGAGCAAAGGAGAGCAACGCATCTGCATTACAATAGTGCGGATGTCAATTGGCGTCAGTAATCATTAAACGGCCACGATTGCCCGTCTGCCTCACCTATACTAAAAAAAATACCTTTTTCGGACAGAAGAGCAGCCATGCTTCCTTGCAGGGTGCAGTCAAATTGGGCTGGCACAAAAAGAGGCACTTCTCGCTCACATGATACCGCTTTAAAAGCGATAGCTATGCTGGCGCGGTGACAAACTGTTTGAAAGGGCTGATGTTGGGCAAATTATCTGTATATCCGGATGAATCGACATGACGCCCATGAACATCCGCATAATCACCATCGTCCTTTCCTTTCGGGCCACCAGCTACTCACCGAACATGTCACATTACGGCGGTATCATGCAAGTGAGAATTCTCCCCGCTCGTACCGGCCCAATTCCGCTTCATGGTACTAACTGCCTCTTACTAAAAAGTAATATTTTCCCTGCCCCCATGATGCCGAGGTATGTGCGAGGTGAAGCGCAAAAGTGCGTACGTAACATCGGAACACGCCGCTTCGCTCAGTTCCGCTTCCTACTGATAGCATGGGCATGAACACGACAGTTCATCACTGCTATAAAACACTTTTTGATGCCGTTTTTCACTTTATTATAGACTAGGTGAAGTGCGCTTCGCCTGCGCTTGCGCTGCCTTGGCTCATTCATACGTGACGTATTTTTGGAAATATGTCAACCCTCCTCACCTCCCCTGATGAGATCTCGTGAGACTTGAATACACCTCCTCCCTCTTTTATTATCTCACGTAAGATTATGCAAAAATGATTATTTTTAGGGTAAATACAATTAAACAGTGAAACTAGTGCTACGCTTTAAATTTTCGTCATAATTTTCCAATAAATATTTTTCAAAAGAATAATACGATAATTAAGTCCACTGGATTTCACGTTAGGAAGTACTCATTGAAAAAAATACTTGATATGTGCCCAGAATATTCTCTCCTGTAAGTGAGATTTGCTGAGATTTATCTTGAACTCAATCAGGTAATGAACGTCCCCCTGCAAGAAACGACACGAACGGTGCTCTGTCATCGCTCACGGTGCTACTGCGGCATGGTGTTTGATGGCTGTCCTGCGGCCAGGCTCTATTCCGCCCTTGGCCACTGTAGACGGTGCCGTCCCATCACTGAAATTTTACAAACAGTAAAAGTCCTGTAGAAGTGGTTTTAAATTGTAACAACTAATTGACTACTGAAAATTTATTATATTCCCACCAGCTCCCTAACGGCAGAGGGAACGGAATGCCACACATAAGGATATCATACAGACACGCCTGTTGCGAAGACTCTTGAGACCACATATTATCGACTTTAATGATTAAAAAATATAGGTATAGTTCTAAGTATCATACATTTTGCAATACAAAAGTGACACAATTTATTTTATCCCCAACTGCCTCCAGTGTAGCGCCAGGGCTGCCTGCGATATAGTAGACTTCAGATGTACAATGGGCGTTGGTGGTTACTTCGTTTGACGCCCTTAGCTGTTGACCACGAGCAAATCCACGGTAACAGCAGCTGCTAATCGTATCGCACCATATCTACAGCAATTACTCGCTCGTATGTAACGCGTTGATGTTATGGCTATTAAGTACTAATGTTACCTCGTGCATAGTGCGGAACGTATGAGATTAGTCATAAGAGTACCTACGGTGACGATCATACAAATGACAGTCAAGTGCGAGTCGTATGCACTGAGAGAGTACCAACGAGAGGTTTTTTTTTAAGTGGGAGGGGGGAACTAGCAATCGACGCCCTTTCACGAATACCGACGTCCATAGATGTCCGCATTATTGTTGTCATGTCAATGTTTTTCCCTCCTTTCCCCCGCCCCTTCAATGGCCACGTGCTGTGAGTATCATAACTTAGATATACGGGCGCCTGCATAAATTTAGTAAAAAGCGAATTATATATATAGGTTTGTAATGGTTGCCTTCAGAAATATAATTATAATTCACAAATTACTAGTATTTATTGGTATAGTGGAAACAAAATTACACCAACTGTGAACATTTCAACTGGCCGAATATCACTGTTCATGAGATATAGCCTGGTGACAGAAAAACGGACATGCAGTTCCTGTTTTTACCATTAGAGTACGGAACTCTAAAAACTATATATTATATGCAATAATACCTCAAACAGAAATTGATTCGAATCTAATTTGAATTTATTATTAATAATAATAATATTTCGATTTTATGACCGTAGCGAATTAGTGGACACTGGCTGGATTATTACCAAAACAAGTTATAAAGTAGTCCCCCAGTAGTCCCCCAGTAATCGCTGTGTCAATGGCATTGGGCATTTTTTACAATTCAGAGGGGCAGACGAGAATCTGAGCCGACAACCGAAGCCCATGAACATCAGCATAATTATGTCGAAGCGTTGCCCTTCTTTTCACCTTTCTCCCCCAATAGGTCACCGGCTCTCACAAACCGCACGAAAGGCATCAACCTATTTGTCAATTTGCGGCGGTTTCTAGTGAGCGAGAGGCACCTCCCCGGTCGTGCCGGAACAATTCCGTTGCATAGGAGCATGTAGCGTCATGCATCATACATGGCACTACCTCTTACAAAAATAATGCATGCAAATCCGTTTAGGTTTCGAGAAAACCTTTTTTTTTCGATTTCGATTCGATTCGACTTTGTATAATAATATGTACTAGCGAATCTCCCTGGCTTTGCCCATAGATAAATTATACATTAAACCTTCCATGGGGAACAGCTCTAGCCTCGGGTGAAAATCGCATGAAAAAGCGTCCAGTACATTATGAGGAAACAAACCACATATCGCTTTTGGTGACTTTATTCTGTAACATTCGTTGACATATGTAACAAGTTATTTTGTAATATTCGTTGACATATGTAACAAGTTATTTTGTAATATTCGTTGACATATGTAAAAAGTTATAGTGTGTCATAAATTAGGTATTTAATATTTAAATATGTTGGCATTACACCTGCGTACAGCTATGCCAAGCGCAATATATCCGATGCCTAATTGTGATCTAATTAATATTGTTTCACCGGAGATGATAATGTCCCACCTAATCAATTCGGTGGTGTAATACTGAATATATTAACGTTTGAGAGATGGAATTAGTAATACTAGAAGCCAAGTTCAATTTTCAAATTTACTTATTTCTCCTTACATTAAACAACTTACAATTAACATTTATTCATTCATCATTATCAGCCCTTATCGGTCCACTGTTGGACATCTCCTGCTACTCGCATCCATCCTAGTTGTAGCGATCCGTAGCTCGGAGATTCTTAGCACCCCTTGTTCCACCGTTACCGAGGCCAGGACTAGTGGAACTACCGAGAACTAGCGGCCGAATACTACTGCTGTCTTTCATTGGAGGTAAATGCTCATGATTGCCACGCTGAGCAGGCGGATTGGCAATCGCAGATTAGGTTTCGGATCGGCGCCACTGCTGCCTGTCGCAGATCCGATTGATGGTGGTGCCGCCATCATTCAGCGCAAGCGCTGTCCGGTGATCCCGTCTATTTCACTGCCACTATGAAACAGACGGGACACCAAACGGCCAGCTCTCTGAACCCTCTTTGCTTTTAAGAGACTAGTGCCCCTTGACGTCTCTTACGTTACCCTGGGTCTGGATTGAGGGTGAGGGTTTTCTTAGGCCGCCCCCACACAGCCACAACACAATTAAAGTTACTAAAATCTTATTCTATTTCACCTTATAGTAAATGTAAGGAGCTGGTGTCTGAAGTTAATCCTGTATTACAGATCTCCAAGTCCCCAGTGTTAAAATGTAGCAACAGATTGACTGCTTTTTTTCCTATACACCTACAGGCTATTTTCCTTAAATTTTGTTGCTGCATTTTTAATTATTTTAATTTTGAGCATGGCTACGAGGCCAAGTCCACCTTATTTATTATTTTTGTATTTAGTTAGTATCCTTTCTTTATTCCTTTTTAGTCCACTACATTATTTCAATGAGGGTTTCGGTTACTGTCTCCTTCCGATCCCTCATGGCCATTTTAATGATTTATGATTTCAGAGATTGATGTCGCCCTCGCCTAATTTTTTTTTTGCACAGACTGACGCTTGAAGGTGATCTAGTGATAAGGAAGTTCAATAACAGACCACGAGGCCAATAGTTGTGAGGGACCACAATGATGTTGGGAGTGGTGGAACCATAATTATATTTTCATCTTCAGCAGGCATCAGGGACCATTAGTCTCTGGCCAGAATAATAATAATTTATTTAGCTGTAGCAACACTCTTGTATCGGAATGCATCTCTCCCAACGTCTGTCGACCCCAAACCTAGTCTCGTCGCCCGCCGAGCCCTCATGTCAATTCGATGAAGGTGCATAAGTCTTCGCTTCCACAGCATGAGTTTAGGTACAAAATGGTGCAACAGTAGCTCCCCTAACTCTTTGATTATCATTTCCTAGCGCGATTACTCCAAATTTCTGATATTAGGTAAGCGTATTTTTTTTGGGCCTAGAGTGAATATTTCATTGCTTCATACATAACTAGATATACAGACACAGCTTGACAGAGGATCGAATTAGACATTTTGACATAATATTGAATTCACTTTCATGAGGTGGAAAGACGAGCCACACGTAGTAGCCGTCGGTGGCGTCACGCCTCTGTGTCGCAACGGATCGAGAAATCTGATCATTGATGATAACAATAACGACGACGGCGATGATGATTACGATGATAGTAATGATGATAACAATAACGACAACGGCGATGATGATTACGATGATAGTAATGATGATAACAATAACGACAACGGCGATGATGATGACGATGATAGTAATGATGATAACAATAACGACAACGGCGATGATGATGACGATGATAGTAATGATGATTATGATGAAGATAATGAAACAATCGGCCTAACGTGACAATCTTAATTAACATTAATTAATCGAAGTTTTAAAACAAGCTCGTTTACCTCAAAACCCTTTTAATTCCACGCCCGGTCGTTCCACGCGGACGATTTCTTCCGCCTACAAAAGTAGCTCTAGGTCGACTATAATCCACTGGAAGATCGCCAACCTATGCACATAAATCTTTATAGACATGGCAACTATTAAATATGTGTTTTCTGTGTATAAAAAGATACACAATTGACGCAATACGTGTCTGATTCACTGGCAGCGCCCTGCGGCTTCGCTCGAGTAACTTGGTTAAATTCCGTATAAAATTCAAGCCCCATTTCACCCCATTGATTTTTAATTTCTGAAAACGCCTTCAAATATTTCACGTGTCTTTAAAATTTTTACTATTCGGTTACTCTGACCGGGCGACTGCTAGTCGCCCGCGCAGCTGATGCGCTCGGGTTCTTTGTACTTTGTCTGTTGGGAGTTCCAAACAGTATCATGCGGTGGGCATATTTTCTAATGCACAATGATACTAAATTCGGTGAAGTTTACCACGTAGTTATGTAATATTAGCGTTTTATTGTAGTTTAGTTGTTTACGTAGGACCATCACCTACCGTGTACTAAAAGTGTCAGATCTTTTACCATTCACATATATACAACGTGTAGTATTGACGAGTCCCGCTGAGTTCGTTTCGCCGCTGCTTGCCAAGTCAGGGCTACACTCGAGCCGGTGGTTCAGACGGCGTAACAGAACTGTTTTTAAAGGGTGCACTTAATTTTCCATTTTGTTTTGGAAATTTTAAGGGGGTAAAATTTTCACAAATCCTCCCAAAGATCGTCTGGATCTAAGTACAAAAGGTGGATAACAATCACAATGCTAAGAGGTTGCAATGTCGCATTGCTGTCGAATAGTCACTTAACACCGTTGTGAGGTGACAGCTATGCCGTCGCATTTCTTGTAGTAATTTCAATTCGGGCCAGTAGTTTCTGAGATTGCCCATTGATTTACAAAAATACAAGATACACGGTTCTATACTCAACTGTCATTCTAGAGCGTGACCGTGTATGATTTTTTTTGTAAAGTCAGTGTGAATTTACAAAAAGAAATCATATTCGCGTATATTTTAAGTTCTTTTTACAATGAATAATTTTATGTTGTGCACATCATTTATACGGACGCAATGTAACAGTCAAGTAAATATAACTTTATTATTATTAGGCAGTATGTACACGTATGGTGTATGTAGACATTGTGCTGTCAGCATCAATGGTAATGTAAATATGTCCATCTGAATTCTTGTTGAGGAACAATCTGTTTTAGCTTCGAGGTTGTGCCATGCAGCATAAGAGGAGATGCATAGTGCATGACACTACATCCACCTGTCGCTCACCTGATACCGCCGTAAGGTGAGAGCTTGAGTGTCGCGTTTCGTGCTGTTTGTGAGTAGCCGGTGGCCCATGGTGGGGGGAGGGGGAAGGGCAACGCATCGGCATTATGTGGATAATCATGGGCGTCGGTAGTACTAAAAAGACTCCGATTTCTCGTTTGCCCCCTATTCCATATAAAGAAACACATTACTATCTCTAAAATAATTCTCGTGGTTGGTATTACATTTTGACTTATTATGCTCGCACTACTAGGAGCGCTAACATGGGGCGTTCAGAATTATTTTGCTACTGCAATTGTAATGAACATTACGTGGGCTAGACATGACTGTGTTAGCATGATTATTTTCTACATTTTCCCTGCTAGTAAGTAGAATGGGACAGTGTTCTATAATATTATCTTGTTACGTTACACATACTTGCATTAATTTTATAATTGGATTATTGAAATGAAATATGGACAATGAAAATCAAAATTATATACATTTTATATAAAAGAAAAAAATTGTATACTACTAATATTTTTTTCCGGGAAAAATTAAAATAGCTACCATTAATTTTGATTCCAGCCTGTACGCATTATGTATGTGGCAGATGTCAGATAATACCAACTACCAAAAAAGAACAGAGGTAAAAAACGGACTATAATTAATTATCTTCGTTAAAAATAATTTAACAAAAGCATTATAATAATGCCTTTGTTAAGTGTTCGTGCCGTTTCGGCGGCAAGTTTGACATATTTTGAGTAAATTTTGTTTGCTACATTGCATGATTTTGTATTATATTCAAGGATGCGTGGCACTTAGTTCTCTCTACCTACCTTATTAGGGATGTACTCTTGTTATGGGATATGTTTTGATGTTGATTGTACAATGTATTTTGTCGCAGGCCGTTGTTACCTTTACGGGAAGTGTTAACTGTACGGTTTCGCTGTTGTGAAGCGCGAGATGGCGCAATCATCACATGAACGCTAAATACCACTTGCACAATATTAAAGTATGCCCAATATTTATATAAATGCGTTGTTTCTTTTTTTTGGTAAATAAAGTATTATTTTAACATTATAATAATGAATTTAAATCGCCACAGATACTCAATTGGGGCCATTTGGTGTGATCACGAAACGTTATAGGTTTAAAAGCACATAACAAAAAACACAATATACAACACATACACATAAAACACATACAGAAGTCACAAAACATTTATAAAAAACCCAGGACACAAAAAAGAAAAAGTAAATAGAAACTGTTACATAATTAGAGATTCTAATACATGGCATGGTAAAGGTATCGACGAAGCAAAAAACAGTTAAAAATTGAAAATGAAGCTTATTTTAACGAAGAATATTAAAAGTAAGTTTTTTTTTTTGTAGTTAGCGCGAGGAGTTATGAGTTTTTACTTGTTAGAACGATCAGAGACAGACAACACATTCTTGACAATCCTCTTGCCGGCTGATATGAGATAAGGCCGCTGTATGATTAAAAAGTCATGTGCGAACAAGAGATCAAGACCCCGATTACGCTAGGTATAATATTTTGAAAAATAAAGCTTAGTTAATTTGTAGATGTAATAGTTTCTAGGAATAGGGTCACATAAATAGTTAGCTATAGATTCATACTATAAATGGATAGCTGATACTGTTGGTCATTAGCGCTACCGATACTGGACAAAAGGCGTGTTCTTCCATTGGTGGCGGGAATGATAAAATATAGTTGATAATTTTTCAACGTCAAAGTTCTGGAATGCTTGACGCATGCGCGACAATGTTGTATTTAGTTCTTTCATATGTATTCTTTTTTTATAGAATACGCGGGAAACGAGCAACTGGAGCCCTTTTACGACTACCGATGCCCAAGAACATCCACATTATTTATGCCGATGCGTTGCCCTCCTTCGACCCCCCAATAGGCTACCGGCTACTCACAAACCGCACAAAATGCGACACTGCAGATGTCACTTTATGTCGGTATTATGTGAGTGAGAGGTACCTCCCCGGTCGTGCCGGCCCAATACCGTTGCATATGAGGATGTAGTGTCATGCACTATGCATGGCACTACCTATCCTATGCAGCATGGTACCTTTTTCTATTAAGCTATCAAATAAAAATCTTGACAAACGTCTTTTTCGGCTTCATTACTCTATCACCGGTTCGACCACGAGCCGATAAAAACCGGCAAACCGAACTCAGCGAGATTGATTAGTTGAAATAATTGTGCAAAGGGCATATGGCATTCGTATATAGTATGGAGATCAGTGAGTAATAAACTCAAACACCTGTTAAGCTGCTTTTCATTACTTAGCCGTTACTGAATATGTCGAGTAACGGTGGTTATGTCACGTTTTCGTTTTGGCTGTTTGGTTTGTGGGCGTTTTCCAGTGGCACATCAGACGAAAGCCACTTTCATGTTTATTGGTAATCTAATTTATGTACATTTATTTATAGACTGTAGATAGCATAACTAAATTTTAACAAAAAATCAAACAGACTTCAAAAATAACAAATAGTGCATTTTGTAGTTATCTAACGGGTTTTAACGCGATACTTAAAATACCTATTACAAGGTGTAACAAAGTTTTTAGTAAATACCTTGCTCGACGTTTCGACCGGGTTACAACAGCCGTGGTCACGAGCCGACTCAATATACTTAATATTTACTACAAAATGCGTAACAAAACTGCAAAGTGTGTAACATACGTGAAAGTCTCGAACAATTATTAACAAACAGTGCGTCGAAAATAAACAAAAATGAAAGTAACTTTGAAAAACTATATCTCACACCATCGACTTCATCAGCGACCAGAACACGTCCACTACATACATGCCTCTCCAAGAGGGCGCTCAAGTTACGGTCACATGTTCCTTCATCCAGACGGACCACGACGTGGACATTAGTCGAGCAGTTTTCATAATCATTTTCTACATCGTTTTTAGCGGTTCACTAAACGAAGGAACATGGTGGAATTATGGGGGCTATGTATTGTCATTCGGGCACAGAACTCTAAAATAGCATTAAAAATTATATCGAACCTACCAAGTCAAGTCATGTAGACGCGGCTTAGGATGGGCCAATTCTGACGTTTCATGGTTAACATCGGTCATTTTTATACACGGAGTCGGCTCCTAATCTCTATATTCTCCCGGTCTCTAAACTATTTATGTTGCATTTCAAATATCATTTCATTTTATAATTGCCAAATGTATATTTTTAAATTTATCTCCCTTACCACAATTTTACCACCATTGGGTAAGTCCCGATAACGTCAGTCACCACATACAATTCGCTTTGATGTACAACAATGGAATTCACCAATTGTTACGGATACAAAAACTCATTGACCGTAGGAAATAGTGGTCAACTTTAATCAATGTTGGATTATAATATGAATGGTATGGCGAATCCTTAGTAGTGATTATTGAATTTGGAATTAATGAAAATGGTCCACAACTGCTATGGTATCAGGGCGTATGTATGTCTGGATGATAGTAAAGTCACCCACTCGATGTGTAATCACGATATCTCCAAGACTGTAACGCCTCCTACGAGTTTCCAATTGGTTATATTTTTTAGGACGTGGGTGCTCACGGAGACTGGGTTTTGCAAATTCTATCTTTTGTTTTTGGGGTTCAAAGTTTGTATGAAATTAAGTTACTACGGACGGGTATTAGGAATTTTCAAATTTGGTATAGGGTTTTTGAGACCTAGCACTCGACTTTCGGGAGTAATCTGTGGCTCGACAAGGCGGCCGTGGGTCGGCCAGTCACGTACATGGAAGTAAAATTATTAGAAAAGGTTGCATTTTAAATAATAATAAAAATACTCGTTAAAAATATCAATTATGGTGATTATAATTTGCTTATTAAAGTTGAATAGAATAAATCCTTCAACATTTGTGGCCATCTCCCCACTTTATTGTACCGACGTTCGAAAATAGAATACCTTTTTTAAAGCAAGTACAGTATAAGTGTTATTGTATCAAAATAATTTGTAAGATAGGTAAAGCTTAAATAAATTTGTTAATCCAATCGTCGGATCGCCTGCTGGGCTCTTCATAACACCAAAATGACTTTTGCGCTTTTTAGAGACCACCGAGCATATCTAAACTTTTGTAGATTGCATTTATCACGTCTGTATAAGCGAATGCGTTTGTGTGTCCGCCATTTTGTTCGTTCATTAATTTGACAAGTCGACGTGCAGTCACGTCTCCTGTATTGATAAACGTGGACATATTTAATTTACAATATTTTTGTACGTGACTACCTAATGATACTTCGAAGGCAATGGATCGACTTGGCGCCTTTTTATGGTATAAATATAAACTACTACTAATAATATATATTTTTGTTTTGACGTTTGCACTAATGTAATTCATCGGCTATATTCCAGTTATAACGACAAAACAGGGAGAGAGAGAATTCAACAGAAGAAGTGAAATTAATTTTTACTAATTTTATTGTAATCCAACACTGATAATACACGCATGACGTCATTTTGGGGAATTAAAGGCGCCATGAGAGGCTAATGACGTCACAAGTTCATGTGATGAAATATGGCGTGTTAATGTGTGCGTACAACCGGCGTACATACAGAAATAACATCTAAGTGACGCCACAGCATCACCGGCTAAACAAACATCTATTTTTACTAATCGTCGTTTACATTAATTATACTTTTTCATTGCTTCTGCTTTCATTTCGTTGTAAACATGTTCAGATGAACGTCAATGACAGCTGGACCTTGGGCTGTTGTGCTAGCATAATAGTATAACAGTCCAAGGTCCGTGTCCCGGTGTTTGTATCGTCTGAATTACACCCAAGGGAATCATTCATTTTTTTCATCATAAATAGTATTTTTAAAATTAAATCTGAGCGGCTATAAACAAACCCAACGTGCGTCTGCCTCTAAGAGTCGTAGCTGTCTGAATCAGAATGTAGCGCACAGTCCTCGCGGATGAAGTAAGTCGCGGGCGCAGCTTGCGGGTACAAAAAATGTTTTATAGAGCGCTTTTCCCGTGATGTCGTTAGTGAGATGCGATGGAGTGATTTGTACGAAAACTTTTCAGGTCTTGTCACAGTAGCAATAGTTTTTACTCTGATTTTTGTGTATTTAATTTAAAATATTCCAAATAATTCACTTACTATGCGATGCGTGAAATACTCGTTTGCACGCTATCTAAATTAATATTATATTTTAAAGAGGTAATATTTTTTCATGCTTAATTTTTTTTTATAGAATGGGAGGGCAAACGAGCGATCGGCGCCTTTTTACGACTTCCGACGCCAATGAACATCCACACAATTTCTATGCCGATGCGTAGCCCTCCTTTCCCTTTCCCTCCCAATGGGCCAAGTTCCATTATTGTTTGTTTATTTGCACTGAACAGACTCCCAAACTATCACTACTAGACTACACAATCGTTTCACCACTAGAATCCCACATTATCTATAATGAACATACAAAAATACTTTAATCATCACCCGATCATACCAAAAGTTCGATATTGTAATCGATGATGTGAAAAAAGTATCAAAGTAAAATCCTTATGTGGCTGCAGAGGTTATTGACAACGAGCTGTCCCGACAGACGTTGTTCTGTCCTCAATTTAATTTGTTGTCATTCTAAAGAATATCGTTTACAAGACCGACATTAAAATTAATAATTTATATAATTTTGTATCAAATTCTGCTGTATTTCGTGAAATATCCGTGCCAAGCGTGGACTGCTAGTGTAAAATAAAATAATCTTTGTCAATAATAACGAATGTAAGTAACTTGTGTATACCAATGCTTCGGCAGCAGGGACCGGAAGGGGTATTTGGTAGGGTATTTCATAGACTTGTTTCCAAATACCTTATCAATCCGTATAATTAGCGTAGATTAAGGTAAAACAAATCAATAGAGTTAATTCAGGTAAGCGCTAACCGAATTCGAAAACCCTTTTGTCATTTACCCCTTCATTAATTCATTAGATTTTTTATATAGAAGTAGAAAGATATGACGTGGAAAAGAGGCATACATAAGGTATCATGGTATGTGTTTAAATATTAACCCACTTATAATTAGCTAAGCGCATCAGTAGCAGTTAACCTTATTCAAAAGGGTTTCCACATAGAAAGACTGACACTATTAATTAGTTACCTATTTATTTGGGTAAGAATCCCTAAAAATAGGATTAATAAAAAAAAGAGTTTTTCTGGTCCCCGTTCGACAGTTAGAGGTGCGTGGCATACGTTAGTTCAGTATACGGTGTTACTCTCGATTGTCAAGTCTGAAAAAACCACACACGTTCGACTACGAACAGTTCGGGCGACACCTTGAGAGTAGGGACTACTCTAAATACGATTCTCGATTTGCTTAACTAACGTAATCCGATACACGATCTTAAAAAAATTGAGAAGCTTTCATTTCAAGTAATAATTCAAAAATTGAAATAACAACGCACAAAATACATCCCAAACTTTTTCATTATTAAAGGTAGTCGGATCCATTTTTATTTACCTATCTATGTCTATCTTCACTGGCCTCAGGGTCCAGTGGTAAGCATGTTTAGCCACAGACGTAAGGTCCCGGATTCAACTCCCGGGTCGGTCCATACAAAAAGTGCTATTAGTTTTTCTCAAGTTCCAATTGCTGTCCGGAATTAGGAAATTGGCGGTGTTAAGCCGTCGGTCCTGCGCCTGTTTTCTCTCCGGCCGTGTCTGATTGCTGTCCCATTGGAATAGGAGAATGAAGGAATAGAGAGCGTACTTATGTTTGCGCTAACACTTCTGCACTACATTCTGTCCCGCCCAGATGGCTCTAAGTTCGGCTAGGTCGACATTATGTTACATGTCTGTCTTATGTAGTCCCCAAAAGTTGCCTGTATTTTATCGATCGATCAAAACCCACTGAACGAATATTCGTGCTGTCTTCACCATGGACAAACTGATTCCCGACGAATGTTTTAGCTTTTATTATTCACGAGTGAAGCCGGGCCGATTGCTAGTATATTTTAATGTAGTAAAAATATCTATGTCATAGTCGCATTGTAAAAATCGTCTTATTACATTGGGCCACCACAATACTAAACGGCCCTGTTTTTGAAAGTGGCTAGCCGTAATGAAAAACCGCGATTTGGTCAATCCGACTGCGTCATGTGTATATTATGTACATACATTAATGCTACTCAGAAAAAGTCGCCGGCAACATCCAGCGCATTAAAGACCTTTTCACTTTAATGTATGCCGATCTAATCGTACAAATGACTACAATAAAATGCTCTAGACAATCAATTGTCCGGAAGTGTGTCAGCTGGTTAATAAGGCAAGCGCCACACGCGCGTGCATACGAAGTGTCACGGATGTAGACACACCACGCGTCGATCAGAATCGGCGTCACGACAACGGAATTAAGTGAAAACACCCGAAACTCGTGGAGTAAATGTAGGTAGTAGGTTTGTACGCTCTACTAACGTCCTCGACGATTCTGCGTGCCTTGTACTTGTAATGCGAAAATTTCTTTTATTTATTCAATCTTTTAGTTGAAGGTAGGACATACAAAAGGCGAGAATCTCTAGCAGCCAAAATTCGCTCACATCTCAAGTAATATGTTGATTCCTCAAAAATTAAAAAGACGAATCACCAGGTATATTGCCTAACCAAAGGAAACAGCTGTACCCTTTTTGTGTCGGCTTCGACACATTTTAGAAGCGACGTAAGCTACGATATCTAAGCTCGACCGATTAATGTTTCTCACCACTTTCCTCTTTATATTTTTTCACAGCGCGTGCCTTAAATCCTTTCTTAAAGAGTAATCTCTAAAATATAGGCAAATCTTTATTAGAAACTCACTCCACAGTCACCTGTGTCATCTTTAATACTTGGAAGAGATGGACTTTACGGTACGGTCCAGCCAGATTTGGTAGAAATATTTCAATGTCGCCATTTATCGCTATTAAATATATTATAGTACAATTGACAGAAGTTAACTGTTATTAATGAATACATAAGTGTCGGACGCCTTGGCGCTAATTGGCGTCCGTCCAGCCATGGGGAGGGCGGGAGGGGGTTGGTGATGAATGTCTTACACGGATAAACGATGAGCTCTTAGGGCAGGTAATGTATTGCGCTGCCTAATTGGTCGATCACACCCTATTAGTTGGACGTTAATTTGTGTATCGTCAGTCCAGTGCGGGAGGAATTCAAGAATTAATCGAAAGATGTGAAACCTACGAAAAGGCATTGAATGTTGTTTTTACCCGACTGCGTCAGAAGGAGGGTAATGTCGGACTTATGTATGTATGTCTTTAATGGTAGAGATTTTTATATCTTCTACTGCAATCTAAAAGGCTCGACGGATTTCTACCAATGAGCCGTTGCTTGTTTTCATAACGCGAGTGACACTGAGTACACTAACATATATTTTAGTATGTGTATCTTCTTCTATTTTCACTGTTATTATTACAAGTATAAATAATGTTATGAGGACAGTCTGTAACAGTATTAATAAAATTATTTCTAATAAAGTTAAATGTCTGGGACACCGGATTCCGTAGAACAGCAATACCACTCTTATTGACACATACAAAACGTCTTCTATACTAATAATATAAAGCTGAAGAGTTTGTTTCATTTTCTGTTTAAGCGCGCTAATCTCAAGAATTACTGCGGATTGAAAATCTTTTTTGTGTTGAACAATCCATTTCTCGAGGAAGGCTCATAGGCAATCCCATGACTACGGCTAATGGGGCCAGAGTTACGCGGGCAAAACGGCGGGGTGATGCCAGTACTTTGTACAGCGCAATTTCTTTTTATCTCTTTTTTATATAATGACCTTTGTCGCATGAGGTGATTACACCGGTCCCATCATAACCTAAACTTACTGTTACTACACCACCAAAACAATATCATGTTAACCTATAACTAAACGATATCTTGCCTGCCGCCGACACTGGAATACTCAATATGCTTTGGAGACCGCCCACGTCGAATTCTGGGAATCACATAACCCTAGTAATAGTTGTCTTTTGTTCTCGTTCCGGACACATTCCACCGCAACGCAATTGGACTAGTGTTATACACAGCAATGTTTACAATATGTAACAAAAAACCAGTTACTGCCAAGGGCATAATCGGAAACTATATTCAA
Organism: Eumaeus atala; assembly: GCA_017140195.1. NCBI lineage: Eukaryota > Metazoa > Arthropoda > Insecta > Lepidoptera > Lycaenidae > Eumaeus > Eumaeus atala. The sequence goes on from JAFELO010001116.1 coordinate 495,222, forward strand.
TTATAAAAATGAATGTCATTTAATTTGTTCAATTTAAAAATACAAAATAAATATTAAGACACAACAATATTATTATAATTTGTAAATTAAAATGTCTCGTAGGCCAGATACGTTCGGTGGCCCAATCACCGCAATGGAAACATCTATGAACCGGCGTGTACTTAGAAGTCATGAACTCATCACGTGACAATCAGCTGTGGTGCGGTAGGCATTTGAACAGAAATGTACGTAATTGTAATTTTTTTATTTCTTTTTAAATTATTACTGCTAATTGGCCTAATATTTGATTTTATCGAACTATTATTATCAGTAACGGTATACCTAGGAAGAGGTAGTGCATTGCTGCATTGGAGGAGGTAGTGCCATGCATGGCGGATGACTCTACATCCTCCTATGCAACGGAATTGGGCCGGCAAATCCGGATGGTACCTCTCGCTCACATGATACCGCCGTAAAGACGGCAAATTAGTTTTATTAGTAACATTCGCGTAACCTTAAGACATCAAGTATATGTATACATGCCTAAAGGGAACAACATGGTTTTTGTTACACATTGTTCATCTATACTAATATTATAAATATGAACATTTCATTGTTTGTTTGTTTTGCTTTGAATAGGCACTGCAACTACTTGACCAACCATTAGAATCCTACATTTGGACGAACGTAGGCAATATAACATTTTCTAAAACGTTAGAGATTAGTGTGAATATTTATATAATGTAACAAAAGAGTAAGGTATATCCTTGTATCGTAATATGCTGGAATAGTTGACGACTAGTTGTCCCGACAGATACACGACAGATAGACGACAGACCGTCATAAATTGGAATTTGTTGTCACAGTAACATGTATTGTTTAAGAGGCCAATATTAGAATTTGTGTTTTTTTGTATTTTTTTTGTAAATCTGGAATACATGCGATATTTTGTAAAAGATGCACTCGTAGTCGGGACGGCCCTCTATTGTGATGTGTAACTCTTCTATTACTGATTGCATGACACACAATGTACCGCTCAAACTACTGTGCCTAAAAATTTGTAATTTAGTGCCTTTCATGATGTAAGTGAACACTAACAAAGGATTTTTAGGAATGCAACCTTTAAGGGAGTGAAATAGGAAGTGAAGTTTAATCATCAGCCCTTATCGGCCCACTGCTGGACATAGGCCTCTTCCAATGAACGCCAAGACGACCGATCACCTGCTACTCGCATCCATCCCGGACCTGGAACTGTTCGGAGATCGTCCTCCCACCTAGTGAACGGTCGACTAACACTTAGTTTTCCTAACCGCGTTTCCTTGACTGTGTGGGGGCGGCGGCCTGAGTATACCCTCACCCTCAATCCAAGCCTAGGGTGACGTTAAAGTCGAAAAGTCTCTAAGAGGCTTCAGGAACCACAGAAGCGTGAAATTAATAACATGGAATTTTACCGCGAAGCGCTAGTTACTTATAACAAGGTTCGTTTTTGTAAGTATACGCTAAACCATTTGACTTTGGTATATAGTTTGATACCTTTTGCTATTCACATTCACCCAATTTGACGGCCATTGTGTAACATGCTCAATGTCAATTTTGCATCAAGGTGACATTGAATCGTGACGCTAAATAGAGAGGTTCGTGTAGCAGGTAGATGTAGTCGGGTGAGGAGTCGGTGCCAGGCGATGCGCAGGTGCTCTGCTATCTGCCGCGAAATTTCCTTTTGAAGTGAAATCCTCTTTAGCGCCTCGTCACGGTGTTGTGACTCGCCACGCGTGACGGTTTTCGTCATTTTCCTTTAGATGCGTCATCCTCCTTTTCTCCTCTCCCCCAATGGGCTACTCACAAACCGGCGGTATCATGTGCGGTGTGTACCTCTTACTAAATTATGTATTACGATAGTATGGCCATTGATTCACGCCGGAGTTATGTGCATGTGTCTACTTCCCCGATCGTGCTCGCCTGATTCAGTTGCAAGGTGGGAAGACGAACTCGGTGCAGCTGGTCCAAAATGCATACGAGTAGCAAGTGATCGGTCGTTCTGTCGTTAATTGAATGAGGCCCATATCCAGCAGTAGACCAGAAAGCGATGATGATTAGGAATTGGTACAGTTTTGAAGAGTGTCATGCTGCATTGCCGTAAAGTGGCAGCTGTGCTGTGGGCTAATGGGAGAATGTCGTAAAGGAGGGAAACAGATCTGCATATGCGAAAGATAATGGGCGTCGGTAGTCATCATTTGATTTCGTATCGTCCCCCCCCCCCCTACTGTACAATAAAGAAACGATAAATTTTTTGGCCTTCACAAAATAAAATGTCACTAATTCATTAGTCTATTCCACATTGCATGAAACTTTCCATTTATTATAACAAATGACATTATCAGCGCTTATCTAAGTGTTGTCTTATCTTATCTTATTCTTGCTGTCAGAAACATCTTGCTCATGGTTGAAACTTTATTACGGACTCACTGAATAAGCCGCTATGGCTAACCTTTCTTCAATGTATATGGCAAATGACCAGTCTATTGATACTAAATTCTATAGGTATGTATAATAATGCTAAAGCGTTTTGTTTCTTTGAGCGCACTAGGCTCTGGAACTACTAGTCAAATTGAGCAATCTTTTTGTATATCATAGCTATATCCATAAAAGGCTTTATATGAAAGTGACACTATGACGTATGGGACCGGAGTTACACGGGGATAACCGTGAAGTGCTGCTAGCAAAAAATAAAATTAGGATGGTCCAGATACTCAGTGTTTCAATTTTTTTGGGACAATATTATTGTCCCGAATTAAATTGAAGTTCGCCGTTTTATGAGACACTGTTCCTAAAAATATGCTACTTGTGTTTTTAAGTTATTATTACTGTGTTTATTGCTTTTTTTCTTTTATTTTGTGCTGGCTGTCTCGACGGACGTTGACCTGTGATAATAGCAGAATTTGTTGTCATGGTAACGCTTAATGTTAGGTGTCGATGTTTTCCCGTACCACTTATGAATCATATTCCTGAATAAAGAGTGCAAAAATAAAATTATTATTGATCTCCCGAAACGGCTGTATCACCCTATTCTTGTAGATGTTTGTAATGTTATAAATTATCTGTTTATCGATGCAGTTACGTAATGTAGTGAGGGTGTAACATAAGTTACGTAATGTAGTGAGGGTGTAACACAAGTTACGTAATGTAGTGAGGGTGTAACATTAGTTTAATAATGTCTTGTCTACATTACCAAGTCAGTACAGTACATGCCTAAGTTACACATCGGTAGACAGAGAATTCTATCAGCTCGTCTAAAGCATATTTATTTGGCCATGCTACTACTACTTAAAATTTTATTTTTCGTAGACATTGAATAGTTTTGGGGTCGAAAGAGCAATCTAACCCCCGCTCCCTGGGAGAGATACATAAAGATATGAGAATCAAACATTTTTTATAGCTAATTTGACTATTATTACTACGAATGACAGAGAGACTGCGGCGACGCGCATCATTAAAAAGATTTGCATGTGGATTCCGCTTCGTAAGATGGCGCGTCGTCAAAAGTGAAACATTTAAATTGAGAAGCAATGGAAGACTCCATCACACCCTTGACTTTTAAATACATTTCATTTGAATACATTCAGCTGTTCTAAATTCTAAGTGCTTTTTAATTTCCATCGTCTCATGTAAAAAAGAAAACCTTTTTGCTGCCCAAAGTTTAGGAAATCTTTTCTTGAACTTAAGCAGTGAGCAGTCAATCGTTGGACTCCTGTTACAAGTCGGGTGGACCAGTGTATACAGTTGACATTTTCACAGATGATGTATTTCACAGATGATGTATTTCACAGATGATGTATTTCACAGATGATGTATTTCACAGATGATGTATTTCACAGATGATGTATTTCACAGATGATGTATTTCCGTTGCCACTATAATGACAAATACTAAACAAAATGGAAAAAAATAATTATTTGTCCCATACAACAAACATTTTTTGGAGATTTTTATGAATATGGTACGGAAACCTTGTAGCGAGAATTTGACTCGCAATTAACCGTTTTTAATGCCACGAGCCGTATCTTCCCTACTTATCTACTATCTCTCTCTCTCTCACTCTCTCCAATTTATCACAGATAAATATAAATAGGTGGGGTCATAAATCTCATCAATTTTCTTTATAGGTATTCCTCATGTTAAGATCCCACTCACTCGACAGCTGCTAACTAACAATTGTAACTTCCATCTCACCACCTGCTAGTGTAGCTTCGATCTCACCAACTGCTAGAGTAGCTTCGACTTCACCAGCTGCTAGTGTAGCTTCAATCTCACCAGCTGCCAGTGTAGCTTCGATGTCACCAGCTGCCAGTGTAGCTTTGAACTCACCTACTGCTAGTGTAGTACGATCTCACCAGCTGCTAGTGTAGCTTCGATCTCACTAGCCATAACTTACTGCGACACTCGCAAAACAAAACCGATTATACAAAGTCAGGAATTAAACCGACATGAATATTTATTGAAGACCTGAGCAAGTGACGGCCGTAGACTACACAGCGCGGCTCATTATAATAATTCTGACCGTGGACTGGACTGGCCGCTGGGGCACGCACTTGCCAGTTAAAAATATCAATTGACTATTCATAACATACTTTTTGTATACTATAAAGAGACAAGGAGCATAAGAATCCTACATTATGCGAGGTGAACTATGGGAAAAATAATATGTTGTAGAACGTTATAGATAATTGCGAAAAAGTTTTCGCTATATGTGAAAAAATATCAAAGTAAATCCTTATATAGCTGCAGAAATGATTTATAACAAACTGTTCTGACAGACTTTGTTCTGCCATATAATAATATTATACGCGAAGTGCTTTTACTGGTTTGGCAGCCCTAAATGAAGCATAGCAATTTAGCTATTAACAAGTATGTAGGCAGGTAATTCGAATCCTTCCTGCCTTGATCAAATAACTTCTCTCTTGACATTATATTGAACAAATATTTGTGATGTCATTTGTTAATTGTTAGTTTTATACCCGACGCAAAGAGGGGTGTTATATTATTATCTGTGGTATCTAAGTATTATGCAACTGTTTAATCATAGATTTAGAAAAATATCAAAATAAACAAAATCTGCTACCAATAACGAAACATCAGACAATCCATGATCACGACTACTCCGTCGGGAGTGCGTACACTCCTGGTCGTAATCAAGTAGAAGAATACAGAGAGCGTCTCAAAACCGTCCATACAAAAGATGTGCAACTGTCAAATTATGCATTCTGTAAAAACAACTTAAACACAGGCGCGTAAGGATGAGATCTCCAGGAAATATGTATAAATTTTGCACGTTTCTAGAATAGAATCTGCATTGTAAAAACTACTTAGAATCACACACGTTAGATTGACATTGCAAAAAAGTGTCTTTGCATGCTTTACAAAGACAGTTGAATATGATATCATATGTCATGTATTTTTGTAAATTGATGCTCTTGGTGCAGTTTTTAGTAGCATAAGATGCATGGCATGCTTACATTATATTTACATTACATACATTATATTATGATGGCTACTGAAGCCCTCAGACATCAATATAATTGTTATGCTACAGGAAATAAACTGCGCAAACACGACGTAGCTGTCACTGGAGCGGTATCGAATGAGCGAGACTTACCTGAATGGCCCTTACAAAAAATTTTGCAGAGATTCAGAATTGTTCAAAATAATTTCAAGTAATATACGAATTATCGAATCATTTTGTATTCTTTATAGCGTGTACGGAACATTCACAGCAAACGCACGCCCATAGATACCATTACACACAGAGGATGCGCCTTGCCTGCATAACCCCCTGTTGGGCCACCAAACTAACACCAAACACCCAAACGTTGGCAACATTTATATAACATGCATAACACACGTAAAAATAGGCGAAAAATGCACACACATAAACAATACCTGTAAAAAAATGACCCGTTTCGCACCGGGAAATCCCATGGTATTGTTCAGATTCATAGCCTTGTTATTGTGAGGAAGTGGGACATGCGATGTATCCGCTTTTTATTAGCTTTCTATTGATGGTACTTGTCACCACTAGCCCCGCCCGCGACTCTATCCAAGTTTTGAGGGAAAAAAATGTAGCTAGAATGTAGATTAAAAAAAATCTCGTTTTATCAAATTTTGATTCAGTATTAGTTTAAGAGGCAAAAAACAATACCAACGCCGGTATGTCCCTATCGAACCTTGTACAATTTCAAAGGGCTTTTTCCTTTAATTTTTATGCTGTATCATTCGCAAATAGGAAGAGGTAGTGCCATGCTGCATGGGACGAGGCAGTACCATGCATGGTGCATGACACTACATCCTCCTGTGCAACGCAATACGGCCGGCACGAACGGGGAAGGACCTCGCTCTCTTGATACCGGCATAAGGTGACAGCGTCTCATTCATTTTGTGAGTAGCCGCTGGCCCATTAGGGGGAGGGATGATAGGATGTAACAATCATACGAATTTCCATTGGCGTCGGTAGTTATTAAAAGGATCCGATTGCACTTTTGCCCCCTTATGTTATAAAAAAAATGTATTACCTAACATTGCTGTCACTCTACGGCTGCCGATACTCTGTTGACAGACATGCCGCAGCACTTACTGTGGTTGTGCTGACACAAGGCCTCCTTTAATTAAAACGGAGAAGATCGACCGCTGATGGGATCCGTCCCGGTCGGTGGCAGCGTTTGGGAAGACAAAGTTAGACCATTCACAGTAAATGCCGGCTCGCATGGAATGTTGACTAGTGCACCCGCTTCATATCATTCGCTTATTCCACTAGGCCTATGGAGTAATCCTCAGAAACGATGGATTTAGAGAAAAGGACTCCCACAACAAAAGGGGACTCCTTTTTTACAAAACCCGCTACTAAAACTACAAGTAACGCGTGGAAATACAACCTGCGTACAATATCCTCCACATTCGCGTAATGGAGGCTGTGATCAAGATGCTATCACTAAATGTTCAGCTATTGTTTGTTGGTGAGCGACTAAAGCGACGCTCGCGTGCCGCCTGCTCGAGCATTGTTCGTTTTGTCTCTTTGTTCTTATATCTCAATTATTTCCCATCTTTTTATGCCGACCGTATTGTTGTTGCCAATTTCCAGATGTTGCACAACTTCACTAGGATAAAATACGTGTGTACTGTGCACCATAGATCTAGAAAAATATCAAGTTATACAGTGAGCAGCTGAAAACCATTCATATAAAAGATGTGCTGCTATCAAATTTGCACTTTGTAGAAACAATTTAAGCACATGCGCTTGATGTTTAAATTTTGTACATCTTTTAAATAGAAACAGTATTATAAACGACTTAAAGTTATACGCGTTATGTTGACGTTACAAAAAAATGTGTTTATGTACAATCACGGAGACTTTGAAATTACAGTTGAATATGAAATCGTATTTTCTTTTTGAAACAGGCTTGGCCCACCACACTGTCCCACCGCTGCTACTCCTGTCAGCCAGGATCGACAGCGGCAACCACTACTGATCCTTTGATATTATCGCAGGGAGCCCGAGGGAGAGGCTAAAAAAAACTGTCTTGGAACCCGCAACGAATTTAATCAGAAGAAAATAGGGGAGGAGGAAGTAATTTCAGCTTGAATTGTAGATCTTGTATTTTTTGTAAATCTTTCTTCGATTATGGGTATATTATCTTTACTCGAGCCTCGGCTTTTATATAAGTATCACCCTGGGCTTCCACTCGCGTAACTCCGGTCCTACTAGTCGTAGCGCCATGGTCAAAAGAAATCAGCTCGTTCAAGCAAACTGAGAACTCTTCTGCTTTATATTACTAGTATGGAGTATCTATAGATGGTCGGAGCAATTAGTGACCACCGACGGTAAACATACACGTTTATGCAGACTAAGGTCAAGTTCGCACAAAAGATTTTCTAACGTGTCTTAAAAAGTGTTGAAATTTGTTCACGCGACTGCGTAAAAAGCGCCGGGCTGTGAACGGACGATTGGCCCATGACATATGGCTTTTTCAACACATGTTAAAACTTTTGCGATGTTGGCCTTATTCTTCTCGTGGGTCTAAGGATGCTCACACACCACACGAAAGGAGACAACATAGCCGGCTTATGCTAAGACTAGTGTTACAACGGAAATATATTTCATACTTTTCATAAATTTAAGAAACAGGTTATGTTTAAGATTTTTATTTTAGAAATATATATAATGCCTGGTTTCGGTCCCGCGACCTCTGGCGCAACATGTACGGTTAGCCGAGCTGTTACCACTGCGCCAGCCGGTCGCCAAATACTAAGCTATTATTAACTGGTTGTTGGCAAATAAAAGAATTTTAATTGTTGAAATTATTTTTAAGAGATCTTGGCGTTCATTGAGAGAGGCGTAGGTCCAGTAGTGGACAGATAAGGGCTGGTAATGATGATTTCTTAATTGAACACACTTTTTTGCAGTAAAATAAATAAACGTGAAATAATAATGAACTACAGTATGAACTAAATTACAGTACTTAAGGGTAATATGAAGTTTGAACAAAAGATAAACTATTTTTGTCTATTTATCTTGAGTTTTAATTGTCCGCAGGATAGTTAAAGTACAATACCCACTTTCAACTTCTCACAACTTTGAGGGAAAAAGGGCAACATATATGTACAATAGCTATGTGGATGTTTTTTGACGTCGATATTCATCAATGAGGAAAGATCTATGACTGCCCGTTTGTCCTCTTGTACTATAAAAAGAGTGTAATGTACACGCGTCAAAAGTTATGCTCATATGACGCAACATGTTAAAATCTTTTTCAAAATTTTTCCTTCGCCTTATTTTACATTTGTTTCTACAAACGTCATTACGTTTGTCGTGTCATTACACGACATGTCGATAAAACGACACTAAGTAACAATAGCAGAAAGATATTTAATGGTTGAGAGTTCTATTATAACGCATTATGGTAGCTTTCTTGAAAAACTAAAAGGTTGGTTCAGGGTGTCGGTTATTCGTGACGAATAACGATGACGCCTCGTAAAGAATTACTCTCATCATATGTCCCTAACTCGCTAAATGTAATCCAAGATCAAAAAACTTAAATATATATAATTCCTTAAATTTACAAAAAAGTATTAAGTATATTTCCGTTGTCTAGTGCCTGTAAAACAAGTCCTTAGCATAGGGCTAGGCTAACGTGACAAGTCCACAGATATTATTAGATATTATATACTTTCAACTTAAACAAATTGATGATGATGATATGTGAACAACGCGACATATTCACAGCGTGACAACAAAAACCCAAAGCCTCCTGATGGGGCCCGATAACTAATTAATTAACTTGGAGTTACAAACCTGCGCCTACTAACGACGACGTACTGCAAATCGGATAATTGGAGTGTTATTGTTTCACGCCGACGCTATTGTGATGCAGCGAAGGGCGTGACACAGTCGAGAGCGTGACATAGTCAAGAGCGTGATACGTCATACAAATATATTCCGAGAATATCCTGTTTTAGTAGTCACTAAAACAGGATATTCTCGGTATTTTCACGCGCCATCCCCGTCCCTGGGTGGTGTCGGTGACGTGTGGGGCTCGCTGCTCGTTATAGCGTCTAAAACCCTACATGTGTGTAGATGTAGAGGGTCAGTCTGTCTGTCAGTTGCCTCAGTGTTCAAGTGGTAAGCGCTTCGGACTTCCATTCCATTAGTCCGGGTTCAAACCCCGCGATGTACTAAAGACGTTTTTTTAACTTAAGTACATTTTCTGGTTGCTCCTGCGGTGAAGGAAAACATCATAAGGAAATACGGAATCGTGTATTCTGATTCGACGGAATCTAGTATTGGGCCTCGTTTCCCCTTCTGGGTGGCATAGGTCAGATGGCAGTGGCAAAAACTGGCGCCCTCGGTAAATCCCATAGATTAGGTGGCCGACTTTGATACAGAAACAGGACAAGGCTAGGATGAAGATGAAAGTATGTATGTAGATATCTTTGTACCTTGGTAAAACCTGAGCGGCTTGGAGGTTTTCACTTATGAGGTGTCTGTCATCTGAATACCCCGAGAGACATTGAACATTAATAATTATAATAATAAGATTGCCTACTACCTACCCACCTTGGCGGTAGCTCAACGGGCTAATGAACGTGCTATGTTGGGTGCTTATTTGTCCGATAGAAATCGTAACGAAGGTACAAAGTATCCGATATCACGCGATGAGTAAGCTCGCTTAAGTGCAAAGCTGGTCATACACTCAGACGATCAGATGGCTGATGGGCCGCAAAGATTCCGGAGTGGAGGCCGCGTTTAGGAAAGCGAAGTGTTGGTTTCCGTTCACCAGGCGGTAAAACGATCTCCGTACAGTAGCCGTTCTGGGATGGATGCGATTAGCAGAAGATCGATCGTATTGGGGTTCATAATATTCTTAACTAATTAAACTACCTCTACAACTAATTACATGTCCTATTTTATAAATATAAAAAAAAATGATAGTAAGAATCCGGATTCGTGCATTTGACCTAATCTAAGATACGGCCTGGTTTCCCCTCAGCTTTGTGTACAAACTGGCGCCCTCATAAACACTTATAGATATCATATGATGACTGATATAAAACACGATAAGGCTAGGATGAAGGAAACAGTTATGAATATTACTTTCAATATGTAAAGCATCATTTAATATTTTATTCCTATTGTGTGTCGACGCCTCTGATGTTATTGAAGGTTCGTAAGAAAAACAACTTAGCCCCTTCAAAGCTCGGTTGAAACTGTTTTTCAGTGGCGGTGGGAAAACCTTTTATGTTATAAAGAGTTAAAAATATCTGCTATTTTCAGACGTCACCATTTCCTATGGAAAATTTGCAAAGAATGATAACAAATATTTGTTATTACAGTAAAACAAATGTCGACCATTTTCTTCGGAAAATTTAATTGAAAACAGATGTCTGTAACCCGTTTTTGGTATTACTATTTTTAAATCCTAGGTATCCTGTAAAATTTTGTTGTAGCCGTCTTTTGTCTTCCGTAATAGAATAATTAAGAAATATTTTTTTTTATTAAACTTAAATAGTTCCTTGCTTTAATAGTTAGTTGGTTAGCTTCCCCCGAAACGAGGCGGTCTCTCTGGTCATAATGATAGTTAAATTAGGTGTTATAACTATGTCTGTGCACTTATCATAATTTTATTATAAGGTCACAAAGTTATCGCTAAAACTACTTTGACGGTTTTATAGTGGTTTGTTTACTTATTCAAAAAGCGCAACTTTTCAGAAGTGAAAGCAAACGAACAACTCGGGGCGCCCCATGAGAAGTGTTTGCCCTATATTTGCAGAAAGCCACAAAATCAGATTTATTTCTGTTACTTTCCATTCTACTCAAGGCTAATAGTCCGATATCTCTTTAGAAGGAAGTAGTTCCATGATTCATTGCGGCTGAATTGGACCCGCAAGATAGGAGTGGTATCTCTCGCTCACATGATATCGTGTCGCGTTTCGTGCGGTATCTGACTAGCCCGTGGTCCACTGGAAGAGAGGTGAAAGGGGGGTGGTGGTGATATCAAAAAGCGTCACGTGTTACGCGTGACGATGCCATGATGATGCGCCAAAATTTTACTTCGGAAAAAAATCCGTAAGGAGGTACGGAGAACGAAACGCCTGCACAACAATTATGCTAATGTCAACGCACGTCAATAGCCGTAAATGCAAAGGCTCCGATTGCTCGACTTGTCCCCTTTAACTCTATGTAAAAAGCTTGTAGTTCTCCACTTCATCGAAGTGCCAACCCTATTCAGCCGCGATGCAATAATTACGTGCGTGCGCAGTTCCGACGAAAAGTCTCCCATCAACACAATTGTAAGTGCCTGATGCGGCAGATATTTTGTGCCACTGAGGTGTCTGCAGTCGGCACAACGTAACACGAGGCTACACGCTGTATTCGTTTAACCTACGATAAAGGGTGCTATTAATACTATTTTACTAACCAACATATTACAACATATTACATTCCTGGACCCGCATTAAATCTATCTGTGTTGCGTGGTATTTTTTTTATGGAATAGGGGGCAAACGAGCAATCAGAGCCTTTTTACGACTACCGAGGCCCATGAACATCCACATGATTATATAAGTTAAGTTAAAAAAAACTCATAGGTACATGGGCGGGGTCGCAGCTGGACCACCTGAATGAAATTCCGTAGCTCTAACCACTAGATTACTGGGGCTCTTATCTATATTTGTGCTAAATTTCATTTCAGCCTGTTTAGTGGTTTTTGCGTGAATAGCAAACATACATACAAATAAATTGTGGCTTATCCTTTATTACATAAAGAAATTAGGTTGGTTGAGAAAAGAAAATATGATCCTAGCTCCTGAAATATATTTAGTCTACATTTGGTAACGAGTATGCCTTTACAGGCATAATAAGACGACTCCAATGCGGAAAACTTGTTAGGAATGTACAATTTCGAACTACAAGTGTTTTACAAAGGTGAGGTTCTATATCTTCTTATAAATTACACGAAGTCTTGATGATTTTCTCAAAATCTACTGAAGGCCTTTTCATGCGGTTTCCGCCCCCCGAATAGAGCGGTTCCCGCGGAAGGTTTTCGGCCTCTGTTATCCACAGACGAAGCCAGAGGTGATCACTAGTTACAATATATACCTTAATATAAGAAGATAATCCTTCAGGTCTTTTTTCGGCTACAGCGACCATATCTATAGAAAGTAGTCCTGTGCGCGGAATATACATTTTTATAGGATACGGGGCAAACGAGCAATCAAAGCCTGTTTGTGACTGTCGACGGCCACGAGCATTCGCATTATTGTTACGCGTTACCCTACTATATCTGCGCCCCCTCTCCAATAGGCCACCCGCTATAATATTGTGCACAAGTGTTAGCGCAGACAGAACTGCTTCCTCTGTTCTCTCATTGTTCTCATGTGATTCCAGCACAGGACAGATGGCTTAAATAGCTCACTGAAGCATGAGAGTGTAACTTTTTCGGGACTCCAAATGGTTATTAGTAACTAATTATTAAACCTGGGAATTCACGATCAGGCAGTCGATTGTTATGATGCTACAATTATTATGATATTACACAAAATACAACATGAAGGGGAACCACCTTCGGAAAGAAAGGAGGACAACACATTTGCACAACAATTACGCGGACGTTTATGGGCGTTGCGCGTCATCAATTACCCCTCTTTATCCACTTGTAATAAAAAATGTAGAATTTATACAAAAAACGTTAGATTTAAAATGTGTGTTAGAAAAAATAAGAAAGTACATTATCGGCGATGTAAATAAATATTTATACAGAAATGGGACATGCTTTATCAATGCAAACAGATAAAATGTATGATGTGGCACTTCTAGACGTACTTAGAACTCGCGCTCAAATGTCCCACATATTGTTTGTTGATTGTACGAATTGTACTTTTATGTACCTACGAGTCTTGTCATCATCAGCACTTTGACAGCCATTACGTCAGGCAGCATTTCACTGATCTGANNNAACAAAATAAGGACCACTAAGATTTTTTGATGTATCATGAAAATAATAAAGACATTAACTTGTTTAACTTATGTAACTACAAAATAATGTTATTGATTATAATATAGGCTAACAAATTGCTTAAAATAATGATCATGAATAGTTCTTTTATGTTCATAATAAAATTGGCCATTTTGAATGAAAAACATGAACAAAAGAAATCACCGGAAAAAGACAAAGTACTATTCTTATCACTTTTGTTTCTTCTTTTTAATGAGGAGTATGTCCTCCTTTCTTAGCAATACACTCCAAAAGTATCGTATGCATACTCTGGCTTAAATTCCTCACGTTTTCATCTGGAATCTCCTCCCAAGCATCTTTTAAAGCGTCAATCAGCTGCTGTTGGTTGTAGACCCCTTGCTCACTATCTCTAATTCTTCGTTGCAATTGGTCCCACAATTGCTCGATCGGATTTAAATCTGGACTGTTAGCTGGCCATGGTAATACCTCAATATGAGATCATTCTAGGACAGTATGTGTTGATCGAGCTGTGTGTGCACGGGCATTATCTTTCATCAGGATGAATCCAGGCCTCACTCGCTGTGCAAATGGGATCACTTGAGGCCTGATGACGTCCTTGATGTAACGTCTACAGTTACGGTACCCGAATTTAAAATGGTGAGCTCGGTTTTACCTCATAAAGAAATTTTACTTTGCACTCGTCTGTAAAATGCACCTTGCCCCACTGATTAATCCCCCGGTTCATATACTGACGGGAGAATCTTATTCGGTTTGCACGTTGAACCTTGCTCTGAGGAATTCGAACAACTCGTCGTCTTGACGTTTGCTGGTCTTCGTGCAGTTGATTACGTATAGTTCGATCACTGACACGGGTACCCGTCGTCAGCCGTAGCTGGTGCTGTGACTTGCGGGCCGTTACTGTACGATCACGGCGAGCACTTAGTTGGATGTACCGGTCCTCATGAGTCGTTGTTATGCGAACTCTACCTGAACCAGGTCCCCTGGCAACACCGCCAGTGTCTTGGAAGCGATTCTACACATTTTGGACGACTCTTCGAGAAAAACACAACTGCAAACACACGTAACGCTGAGAACGTCCTTCTTGAATCACAGTTATGGCTCTGGTTGCTGTAATTGTATCCATGTGCATTCGTATTGGTGGAATGATTAACGCGAGACAATCAATGAATCAATTAAAGTTAATAAGGTAATACTTTTTTCCTAAAATAACCGAAACAAGTTAAGAAGACAATCAAAGAAAAACATAAGAATAACATCCAATTATTTTTTTCTTAAAATGATGGTCAATACTTTCAAATTAGGAACACGAATACATAAAATAAAAAAAGGCATAAAAGAGATCAAACACCAGTTCGTGATATGAATATAATGCTACTTATCTGTTACTTTCAGTTTACCAAATTGCACTTAAATGTAAATAAACTAGTGGCCCTTATTTTGTTTTGAGTAGAATACATATGGTTGACGGATACCCGTGGATCAAATTAACAAAATATGTTGCCCCATATTTTTGCACTCGCAGATGTCAACGCATATCGCGCATGCTTGCAGCAGGCATTAAAGACCACGCACTGTCAGAATGTTAGTGGCTAGGCGCATTGGGCGAAGTTCCAGTTCCCTTGGGAATAATGGAAGCTTTGACGTCTGCCCAAACTGTACCATTTATGCTGATGAGATCATCAGTCCAATAGGTTATGACGATGTGTTGCCACATCTTCTTCGTACTCACAAAAACTATTAATGCATACAGACACACACATTTTCACGCCTGTACCGTAGTACAGACAGAATCTGGTGCCAAACGTATTGGCCTTGCTTTTTTCTCATTCATTCATCTCTACATACAAAGAAGCCGGTTGCGAAGAATCTCAATACCACCATTAGTCAGTACCCGATTACTTATCAATGCGTTTTCTGCATAGAGGTGATATAGATAGAGAAAGTATACTAGAATGCATTTCTTTGTCTATCTAATCTCATTACGCAGAGAGATATGAATGAGAAGTAGAGACAGAGAGTGCGCATTCCTATTGTCTTAGACGACAGCGTTTTATGCCGGCTTCCTTTCTCTATCAGAATTATCTCTACGGTTTCCTGCGGTTAATTGGTGTTCTCTAAGACTAATGTTGGTCGGATGTGGAGGGGTGTATGTCCCGGGAACTAATTCCTTCCATATTCTTATTTTACGTCTGTTCTGTTAATATTGTAAAAAGCTGCTCGTATTTTTTTTTTGTTGGCGCGGGCCAACGCGTTATGCGCCATCATCCCCCCAAGGTGTGGTCCTCCTATATTTTCACTGCATGTTGAATATAGAATAGAATGGAATAGAAATAAACTTATTCAGTGTTTCACAATACAGTTCAAAAAACAACATAATCAGTGCCTGGAATACAAATTATTTATAAATGGAATAAAGAAGGAATAAAAAAACAACATAATAGGTGCCTGGAATACAAATTATTTATAAATGGAATAAAGAAGGAATAAAAAACAAATTAATTGGTTACCTACATAATATTATGAATGCAGAGTGATGCAATGTGAGATGCACTGAAAAGGATGTCACTCGGCATACGTCGGAGTATCTACGTTCACCGGATATAGTACACAAGAATATTTTTTGTGCAGTATAAAGACATATTCCAGATTAATTTTAAACTTCCTTTAGTATGTGTTTTGGCAGAGCGAATTGGCATCAGCGAAATCGAATCATTAGAAATCTTATCAATTTCTAAGATAAAGATTAATTCCTAAGAATCTTAAATATAAACAGAATCCATATATTTGTTGAACTTAAGAACAGAAGTAGACCAGTTCGCACTTAAGTGCCTTCACCGGCTCTGGGTGGAGTCCAGTGGTGTGTAGGGTTCGCGGTACAGTAAAGTGCCCAATACCCACAAAAGCCAGCGCCGCCCTTGGTGAGGCGTCCCGGGACAGCAAATAATCAGGGCACCTCGACGGCTAGTCAGCCCCATAAGGGACTGACGTCAACTCCACAGCAGTGCCGCCCGCACCACACAGGACAACCCGACCAACTTTGGGACGGTGCAAAGGTTCCCATTCTTGCACCGCGCGTAAAGGCGCCTCCTCTTTTTCCTTTGTACTCTCTTCTTATAAGAGGGGTGCAAAGAGCATCCCCTCGGTTCAGCAGGGTTCACCCCAGGCTACTGAGCCCCACCGCCACGACAAGGCTTGGAACATACAGCTATACCTACATTAGTGTAAGTAATATAGTAGTTTCGTAACGGCTGAACATTTAGTGTTGCTCATTACTGCAAATAAAATGATTATTTATTTGTGCCGGTTGTGCAGTAGATAATGTGTGTGTGTCCATTATTCGCAGTCGTACGTATTTCAAATCGAGACAATGGAAGGATTATTAGTATGGGCATATAATTAAGTGATATATAGGATAGCTGATAACTGTATCGATAAGGTTGTAGAGGGGAGGTCGCGGTTGTGCTTTTGGAACTTCTTTTTTATAGTATAGGGGGACAAACGTGCAATCGGAGCCTTTCAACGACTACAGACATGCATGAACATCGGCATAATTATGCCGATACGTTGTTGCCTAATTTTCACATCCCCCGCCAATGGGCCACCGGCTACTCAAAAACCGCACGAAACGCGACACTGTAATTGTCACTTTACGCCGGTTCCAAGTGAGCGAGAGGTACCACCCCCCCCGGTCGTGCCGGTCCAATCCCGTTGCATAGAAGGGTGTAGTGTCATGCATCATGCATGCCACTACCGGTGCCTATGCAGCATGGCACTACCTCTTACAAAAATAGCAGCTTATTGGACGGAGCCATGTGGTGCCTCGCGATGCCGATCATGATATTCTTCTCCTTTGCCCGCCTTCACCCCGACAAGCCACCAACTACTCACAAAAAAGGCACATATAAAATATTATGAGCGAGGTCATTGCTCGTGCCGGCCCGATTAGGCTGCAGTGCTATAACGGCACAAGCTTTTTATAAAGATCATCCAGTTGGAAGTACGATCTCGACGTAGCAGCAGTCCGGGTTGAATGTGACCAGCGGACCAGTCAGACAGTAGAACAGCGAGCGGACAGAGGCTGATGATCACGATCGTGGTGATCATATTTCAGTATAATAAGTAGTAGAACAGCGAGCGGACAGAGGCTGATGATCA
>JAFELO010001116.1:513348-565944 GCA_017140195.1 Eumaeus atala
CGTGGTGATCATATTTCAGTATAATAAGAGAATATAGGAAAAAGACGAGAGAATATAGAGTGCGCTGGTATCTGCGCCCACGCTTATGCCTTAGTATATAAATCGTAGATCTGGCTAGTCTCTAAATTGACTTAGTCGAAAATAGACTAGGTACAGGATATACGTCCTTAGGGTTGTAATCCACGGAAGCCCCCTGCTACTTACGTAATTATGTCGTAAAAATATTACTTTTAGGGCCCAGGATGGGTCCATTCTTGTATGGGGCACATGGCAAAACCACCGTGGATGTCCTCCGTGACTTTTGGTGAGGTGTCCCTAAGCCATAAATCATCAGGGCACCTCGATAGATAGTCAATCCCCTAAGGGACCAACACCACCTCCACGCAGGGCTCGTCCTGCACCTCACGATAACCCCGTGAGCTTTGGGACAGTGCAATAGGATGAATCCTCGCCCCATGCCTCGTGCGCTAAAGCGCCTCCTCCTCTGCTCGTCCTATAACAGCGGTACAAAACGCAGCCCGTTGGATTCAATTGGCTTCGCCCAAGATGTCTAGCTGCACCCCAGGCTACAGGGCCCCACCACCACGGCAAGGGTTGAACCACGTTGGGTAAGCTGTAAAATTAATAAGCAGGATATAAAAGAATATTATGTGCTATGATCTATATCATAGACGGTATAATCGTTCAGTACTTATTCTGTATCTATTGATATTTAGCTAATGTCAAACGCGTGACATAAGTGGAGGTCACACACGGATCATGGCAACTATGTTGCGGTAAATGTACTGCGGGGATCGCGACCCCCGAGATAAGTGTACACGTGGAGACGGGGGTAGCTCATGGGAGAAAGGCCGAGCGCTGCACCCGAGCAGTGAGAGTTATTCGTGGACCAGGTCAAAGAAAGCGTTCGTGTCGTACAGTGAAATAGAGACAGATGTAGCGAAGTTAAATCAGAGTAGTCCTTTTCTATCCCATACAGCTTATATGATGTATATTATGACCTATATCTTGTCTGTAAAATGTCTCTAATTATATTTACTACGCTTAAGGTCAGAAAACATGCCGTCACGCGCACGGAAACATTGTGGATCTTTAAAACTTAGTTTCCATAATTTTTCCTAAGGTTTGAGCATTGTTATATTTAAGCGAGGCCTGCTTGCCCTCTATGCGAAAAAGTAAGAAAATATGACTTATATCTTCTTTGAAGGATCCTTGAATTAATAAGATTTGGTTACAACTAGTTTTTAATGTTTGAAACCAAAGTAGAAGCGAGGTAAATATATGGTGCGGAGCATTGAGTCCCAGACTCAAACGTTGTGCTTGGACATCACTCGTCGTGACGTTCTTTAAGAGACAACACTTACAAGCTATCAAAGCAAAGCATTTGGAAGGATCATGTGTCCCTTCATCGATTATATTGTCATTCCAGTAGCTCCTTCCTATTAGCGGAGAGGTAGGAGCGCTCAACTCTTTCCCCGCCCCTAACTTGCAAATTTGTTGCAGCGTCAGTGTGTACGTGCGTGCCCGTCGAGTGTGCGCGCGTACCAAGCGCTCGCCGACGCCGGACCATGCGCGCAGTGAGCGGCCCGCGCGCACGCCCGCCGCGCGCACCATGAACATGAAGCTCAAGGAACGGCTGGCGCTCACGCTCAGCGCCTTCCTGGTGCTGTTCACCATCATGCTCATAGTCGACATACAGATGGACTATGGCATATCCAGACAGAGGACACCTCTGCACGGCCGAGTGCGGATAGGAGACGACATGGATAAAGGACACTCAGCCTATGTTGAGTTTCGGAAACGATTTCTACAGAAAAGGTGAGTGATTTGTGATGTACCTCTTAAATTGTATGAGAATTTCAGTGTTATATTTTAATTTACATCATTCATAGTTTTATTACTTAACTAATAGATTTTTGAATGAAATCACAATTCAAACAAATAAATAAAGTTTGTCGAACCCTTCTAATTTTGAGAAGTTATTTGGAACAATGTTTCTTAAATAATATTTTTAAAAAAGCTAACGTATAGAACGTTAGAGACTTTAAGTTTGTAATGAAATGTAATGTATTGTAAAAATAATGTATTTACAAAGTGGAGCTTCTCTGAACGTTACTATAAAGAATAATTGAACGTAAACAAAAATAATTGTGATAAACTTTTATGGTAAACAATAAATACGGTCCACGCAAAGAGGATATAAGGGATTTTCCTTATTTCCTTTTTACCCGACTGCGCAACACAAAAGAGGGTCATTGGTGTCGACTGTATTTTCATATGGTAACTATTTCGGATATTAAATTGGTGTTTTGGGAGATACTGGTAAGTAAATAAATTTGAATGTATCTAAATTGGTGTTTTGGGAGATACTGGTAAGTAAATAAATTTGAATGTATTTAAATTGGTGTTTTCGGAGATACTGGTAAGTAAATAAATTTGAATGTATCTAAATTGGTGTTTTGGGAGATACTGGTAAGTAAATAAATTTGAATGTATCTAAATTTTCAATAAAATTAAAAAGATTAGTATATGCTTAAAACTTATATTAACAACTTACTGTGTACCACGATTTCACCGGCGTAATATATGCAACAAAACACTGGTAGCCTCTTATAGTAACAAAGTTTCCTACAAGCTACCAACCCCAAAAACACACCTAAAAGGTCTGTCAATGACGTTCTGAAAAGGACCATGCAAAATGACAGTAAATAGTACTAAAATTCTTTTAAAATTTTCGGATGGTTGTTCCAAATGTGTGTATGACTGTAAATAGTCATCGTGTAGACAAAAGGTCATTGTGAGGAGATAATTTTGTTAAAATACTTTTATCATTACGTTAAATGTTGGTTTTGCCACACCTGGCTCATTTAAATTTTCAATCCCACTATGGACCAAAAGAGCCTTAATTATTCATTTTTATTTGTCGCTTATTGAAAGACCAGCAGTGGTCTGATAGAAGGTGGTGATAATTTAAAAAACTGTGGAAGCTATATAGAATCTTGATCCCAAGAGTATTAGTTAGTCTATTCAATTTCTAAATAAATATTATTTTATATTAATCCTTGATATTGTTATCATGGAATCGATACTTAGCCACACAATCCATTCAAGCGATTTATCCTTATCAAAACTTATCATTATTCATTATGCCATACATTTTCATTTTTTTACGTTACTTTACTCTTACTGAATAACCTTTGGAGCCAATCAATGAACGGATTGTTGTACTCGAGAGGTTAAAATTATTCTGTGGCAACACCCTTCTATGAAAAAAATATAAATGGTTCTAATTGAAAATAAAACTTCACGACATATTTAAAAATTTAATAATGTAGGAAATGGAAGAAAACATCTGGTTTTAAAGACATAATTCGGTTGGAATAATGAGATATTCTGAATGTGTACACGTCATCATGTTTACGCGTTTCACAGCGTCTCTGATGATAAGGGAATTGTTCCCGGAGAGTTTATGCGCGACATCATATAGGGAACGTGCAATATACATAGAGGCAGCACACTGGCGCGCTCTAGTGTTCATTTAAGGTATTAAATACTGACAAAATAATGACAATGTCATATTGATTTAAAATACCGAATACGTATTTTGATAATATTTCCAGTTTGTGAACTGTAGTATTATATAAGGTAAATAATTGTATACTGCTATTGAGTTTTTACTGCATTTGTACATTTCTCACTCAATGGTTTAAATAAGGCTCCACAGCCCCACGATGGAAAACTATAGATTTTCACCGGTATTCTTTTTCTGTACTATCTATCTATCATGGTCAATAATGTTAAATCTTCATAAATATAGAAAGTCTCTCTGTCTCCCTTCGGCGTACGTTAGTCCACTGTTGGACATAGACATCTCCCAGGGCTCACCGCTGAGCCCAATCTTCTAGAACCAGTTATTTCCCGCCGACGGCGGAGGTCGTCTCGCCACCTAGCGGGAGGGCGTCCCACGCTACGTTTGCCTTGACGCGATCTCCACTAAAAGCCGCCGGCGCAAACGGTTGTCTAATATACGGCGTGTGAAGCCAACCGATTGCCTCTTCAGCTCGCTAGACTTCAGAGCTATATATTAAGTTCGCCTTGAAGTTATTTTCACACAACTGCAAAGTTTGCCCGAGGTAAACATACTTCCGAACCTGTGTGTTGGCCAAGTTAATACCCAGCCCTACACGTTGGGAGGCGTCACTTAAGCTGGTAAACACTTCCTACAGCTCTTGCAGTGACTCCGACATGACGACGACATCAGCGCAGCGCAGATGCGAGATATAGAAATTATGTTTAAGCGTATTTAAGCAGTCCGACGCAGCTGCGCACGGATTTATCACGAGACATGACAAGAATTCATTGATTTACAAAAATGCAAATATAAATTTTCATTTCGGCCTTCTAAGCATTACACCTTACATTGACTACAAAGTCAATTTGAGACAGAACAACGTCTCTCGGGACAGATAGTTGTCAATAGTATAAGGTTATACTTTGAATTTATTTTCACACGTTCGCTTACGTCATCGAAGTTATTGTAATGATCAAAATGCTTAGAAAATTATATAAATATAGCCTACGTTCATAAGAGAAAACGTTGGAATCTAACGGTAAACGAATTTTTCAAATCGGTCCAGTAGTCTCGGAGTCAGCACATACGCGCGTATTCAATGCAAAAAACAAACAAACATGCAAATGAAAATATGTCAGTATTTAATGCTCATTCCACCCTACTACGCCTACTAGCTGGCGTGGTAGACTAGTAAATCTTGCTCTATAGATCGAACAAGAAAATTTTATAGGAAAAGTAAATAGAATATATTGAAGCTGAAAACTATATGGAATATATTCAAGCTGAAAATTAAATGGAATATATTCAAGCTGAAAATTAAATGGAATATATTCAAGCTGAAAAGTAAATGGAATATATTCAAGCTGAAAAGTAAATGGAATATATTCAAGCTGAAAAGTAAATGCCACAATATATTCAATAATAGCTGTTATACGCGACTACACATAAAACCACGTGTAAAAGTTATTATTTATATAGCCTATGTGTAATTCTTCTTGTCGGTCGTACGATCCTGACGCAGTGGTCGTGCTTATGGATTGTCAGTTTTTTCGTGGTTGGTGGCAGCACTTGCTATTTTTTTATAGAATAGGGGTAAAAGAGTAATCAGAGCCTTTTTACGACTACTGACGGCCACGAACATCCACATAACACCGATGCATTGCCCTCCTTTCCTCCTCCCCTCCAATGGGCTACCGCCTATTCGCAAGTTGCACGAAACGCGACACCGAAGACTTTACGCAGACATCACGTGAGATATGTGAGTTACGCCGTAGCGTTTCACAAAATGACTCTTTATACTTTATATCTAGATGCACAATTCGACTCAACTATATGAGAGAGGGCTTTCTTATTTTTTTATTCTTTTTAGGTTTGCAAAACTGATAACAGACTTATGATTCTTATAGGTATAGCATAATTCAATAAAACAATAATGTCGTTTGAGGTCTTAAATGCAACTCTTTCATTGTTAAGCTTATCGCAAGCTGTGCGCTTACGATAAGCTTAACAATGAAAGAGTATGCCGTATAGCCGGTAGGCGCTAGTTATCCTTATAAAATTTACGATCTACTCCTTAATGTTTTAGCACAAAAAAATATTAATAAAAATAATAAAACCAACTAGCTTTATTAGTAAGCGGTGGTTGCAATGCGTTGTTGAATTGGGCGTGTCACACTTTCTGTCGTGTGAGTTTCCGGTGGCGAACTACTAGCAACGCCGATAGATATCCGCTTAATGCCAATGTTGCCCTATCTCACCTCCCTTTCGCCACAACTGCCACTTTGAGCCGGCGTGACGCGAGCAAGAACGTAGGTACATCCCTAATCATGATGCAATGCAGCATGGCACTAACTCATACTATGGCACTACCTGATGGTAGTTGCATCCCACTTAACTTAATGGCATGAGAATGGCGAGACTGTTGTCATGCCCATGCCAATCCCGGAAGTACGTGTGTTCTACGTTACTTACACTGATACACGTGATGGTGCTGATGATAATGATGAGGTTGATGCCGATTACGATGCTAATGTTGATATAATTGATAAAGTTTATCCACCCATCGATCACTAACAAATGGCCCTTTATATTTAGCTACCTAATTAGACATTTATCAGTCGTTAATACTAAATACTTGGAAATAATTCGATAAGAGCCGCATGTTGGCACTGCTTATTTGTAATAATGTAATGGACGAGCGATATATGTATGATATGCTGTGTAGAACCGCTGCGGCTTCCCGTTACCAAGAGCCTTTATAAAATGATTACAACATTTTCCCTTTAGTCAACATTGATCGTTATGTGATAGAGGAAACGTTGAGTAACATTTTTAGTTGTAAAAGTTAGTTTTTACGCCGTGTGTAGTACTAGCCGCGGTAGACCAAGATTAGCACCCAGTTGACATCCACAGCTGGATGTAGAACCCCGGAGAGTGCTGCAGGTCTCCCCACTACCTCGACCATGACGTCTACCACAAGACCATTTTTTTGTTTATGCGGGGTTTTTTTGTTTGTTGGTTTTTCATTTCGATTGTTCATCGTTTTCGTTTACCCGGTCGTGCGTTCTACTAAAAACCGCCCAAATGCGTGTCGTACTCGGGCACGGTTTTTTGAATATTTATTCCTGTAACAATACGAGTACATCATTTTGGAAAATTTCAACTGTCTAGTTCCCATAGAGTTCAATAGATACAGCACGGTGACAGACAGACGGACAGCGGATTCTTAGTAATAGGATTTTTACCCATTCGATACGGAACACTCAAAAGTACCTGATCACCCTCTAGATTGTAGTACAAATTTTATAAGTAGTTTTTTATGATATAATTGCTAATCGTGAAAGTGTTTAATTCCGAAGTAATTAAGGACTTAAGTTATAGTTAATTACTATAGTTATAGAAAATAGCTTGTATGTATAAAAATATAATTAGACACATAATTAGCATTTAGAATACCTAACTATATAGAAGCGGCCCGTTTTAGAATTTCAGGTCAGTTTTACATTTTTAATTCCAATGTTTAGATAGCTACCGCATACCTCATACAAAATTCTACAAAACTAGATATTTCGACAGAAAATCTGGCTATTTTTAATCTGCTTTAGGGACTGTGGGAAAAAGGAGCATATCGCATCTGGATAAGGTCTGAATGTGTTGTTTGTGGACGTCGGTTACAAAACGACTTTGAATTCTCGTTTGCGCCCCTTGCACAGTAAAAAAAACATCATAGGAGGATCTATTTTAGCAGAACACAAGTAGATTATCGTGGATAGTTAAGTAATTTTAATCGACTGCTCGTTTGTCCCCCTATACTATAAAAAAGTCCAGGTTTGGTAAAGGAACAAATGTGCATACAATCTTTTAATTCCCGCGCTAACGCTAAGTTTCTTGCACACGTTTTTCTTTAGAATCATGTCTGATCTTAAGGAGTAAGCTCCAGTGACGTGACGGAGCTAACACACACAGTTTAATACACACTTGGTGTCCATAGAGCTATATTTATGGGATAAAAACGGCCTGTATTAAACCTGGTCAAGGTAGGAGTTTATCATTCCATTTGTTGCATGGATACCTCATTAATTAATCAAATTTTATATTTATGTGGTTTGAAAGTAGCCGAATGCACATTGGGGGGTATAATCCGGCCAGCGGCTACTCACAAACCGCACGACACGCGACACTGAAAATGTCGGCGGTATTATGTGAGCGAGAGGTACCTGCTCGTTCGTGCCGGCCCAATTCCGTTGCATAGGGGCATGTAGTGTCATGTACTATGCATGGCCCTACCTACCTATACAGCATAGCACTACCTCTTCCTGAATATGCCCTACAGGACCTCCCCTCTCAACAGAATGCGATAATATTGAGATCACTTGTTGGCGCACACCATCTTAGCACGGACCTTGAAGAGATATCGGACGTAACCCGAATATAAATTGTGATCAAAGTATGCATTCAGAACTATAGAGAAAAGTAAACGGAATCACGGAATCCAAAAGGAAAACGGTACGTACGTTCTCTAGAGTACGTAGCTATTTTAGATCAAAAGACATTATTGAGAATATACATTTCTATATATACATATAATTTAAAAATAAAGCAGTAGTGTGACAATTATTTTAAAGCGATGTTTATCAATAAACTTTTACTCAAACTGTGATTAAACTTACCTACCTATAAATAAAAGAGGAATGATTTTACCGTTTGTTTCTTTGCATTGAATAGCCCCCGTAACCACTGCCCAGTAGTCTGTCGATTTGATGTTTTTTCCATCATCAGCGGCAGCCAGAAGACATTCACTGCTGGACGTAGGCTTCCTCCATAATAGCCACGTGCCACGGTCACAAGTAGCTTGCGTCCCACAGCTACCCGCGAACTTAACCAAGTCATTAGTCCAGTAGGTGGTTTCAACACTGCGCCTTAGGGTGCGGGGCTTTAGGTACACGCAATAAAGTATCTAAAGTAACCTTTTTAGTATGCGGGGCGAAACAATTAGTTGAAGAATTTTGCTGAGTACCCATAAACATCCGCAAGCAAGCAGACGCTACGGGTCAAAATTATTAGACTTTTGGTGCCCTCCTTGCACATTTCCGTCAATGGACCACCGAAAACTCTCACGCCGCATGTTATGTGACAGCATAAGGCTGTGTCGCTTAGATATCCCGCCTCAACCGGGACGGCTCGATTCAGCTGCAATACACTACCTCCTATAAAAATTCGCAAATGGCAGCTAAGTTTGCTAGTAACAATCAAAAAATTTCAGTTGATAAAAGAATTCGTTCCGTTGATAATTATAAATACACACTTTCTTTTTGCTACTATAATAATTAACATTCATTAATTACGTTTGACTTAGACGTGGTGTAAAACGAAATTACTGCTATTTCCCATTTTTACTTGTTCAACTAACTTTTTAGAAGCCTAGTTGATTAGTGTTCGAAAATCGAACGTCATTTACAACATAAACATCACTACCATTACTAGCGGTAGCAAGCAGACTGTTGCTGCTGGATAGAGACCTCATCCGGAGGGCGTTACAGGTCACGGTCACATGCTGCTAGCATCTAACGGCCGCCAGGCCCTGACCAAGTCAGAAGTACAAGTGTTATAAAATTGTGAGTGTGCATGTTCGCTATTTTACGCAAAAGCTTTCAGGTTGAATGAAATTTGGCAAGGATTTCTTTTAATCGGGCATGGCCCACCACGGCTTCCTCCGCTACTATTCCCGTCCAGGATCGATAGCGACAATCACTTGTCTTGATCGCCTTTTGACAATCTTTGATTTGATCGCAGGGAACCCGAGGAAATGAATTAAACAGTTTCGGGATCCGCAACGAATTTATTCAGAAGAAAATAGGAAGCTTTTCCAGTTTGTGAGTGCCTGTCTGTGTGTGATCGATTCTCTCCTGATCTTCAAAACGGGTTTTGGAACGGTTTTCTTGAATGGTTAGATAGAGCAATTCCCCGGTATGGTTTAATACCACATTCAACACTCATAAACTTATTTTGTTGCCACCTACAGCCCACTTGCATACATTATACAGTAGTATTTATTAATATCTGCGTAGTGTTAGGTTTGGTTAAACATTTTGCCAACTTAACTGTGTCACCGAAGAGATAAATCCGTGAGGTTATCTTTAACTGTAAACTAGACACTGACGCATAGATTAGGTATCTGTTTAGTTTTTAAGTCATTGTCATTACTAACATACTCATTTAATAAGAGGCATTGACATGCTGCATTGTAACCCAAATGGGTCGGCACGTCTGGGGCACATGAAACCCCCGTAAAGTGACAGCTTGGCTGTCGCGTTTTGTGAGGTTTGTGAGTAGCCGGTAAACCATTGGAGGGGTGAAACAGGGAGGAGAGCAACAAATCTTCATAGCAATTGTGCTATAAAGATTTGTTGGGGTCCATGGGTGTTGGTGGTTACTAAAAGGCTCTGGCTGTTCGTTTGTTTGCTATATAAAAATTGGGCCGGTACGATTGGGGAGGTACCTCTCGCTCCATAATATCACATTCAAGTGATGGTTATGTTATCGCGTTTGAGAGTTCGGATGGCCCAAATAAAGGAAAAGACTCCGACTGCTCGTATGCATACCTATTCTAAAAAATCATACGCATTTTTTATCTACTTCCGTATACAATCGAAAATATAGACTACATTTTACTTCCACTATTGGCCGTGATATTTTTTTTGCCATCCCCTTGCCCGACTCGTCAGCTAGTAGATATTATTATGTGTGTGTAATCTCGTGTCACCGTGTTTGTAAGGGCTAATCTCCGCAACTTCACGATTAAATTTCACACAAATATGTAACATAACATAATTTTTTTTTAATAATTATAATTAAAAAGTATTATAAGAGCCACAATAATGTGTGACCGGGTCAGCTGGTATAAATAAATATTAGCGTAATGTAGAAGGGGCTTATCATATAAATATCCTAATTTCGGCGCGTCCTCTATCGGAGTAAACACAGTACTTTGTGTTATCAGCGACTATCTCTCCAATACTCTTATCACAAACAACGTAATCGTCTTTTTGATGACCTCGTTGGTTTAGTGGCAAACAAGTTCTGCTGCAGATGAGTTCGAGACTTCTGAGTCGCTCTAAATATTTCCATGACTTAATAAAATATAGGGTGCGTGAGCAGGAATTGTCCCCCTTCCGCCCCTGCAGGGAAGGTCGCAAATGTTCTAGGGTCCAATGAAACTAAATAATTTTCTACAACTTTGTTGTATCTGGAATAATTTCAGAGATATACGCTTTTTTATAGTATAGGGGTGCAAACGAGCAATCGGAGCCTTTTGATGACTACCGACGCCCATAGACATCCGCACTATTGTCATGCAGATCAATTGATTGAAAGAAACACGACAACATAGCCATCAGTTTACGGCGGTACCGTGTGAGCACCCCATTTCAGCTGCAATGCAGCATGGCACTACCTGTCACTTAAGCATGTGATAGCATTAAAGACTAACGAATTTTTTTGTAAGTGCCAACACTGTTGCGTGCGAATTTGAGTAGCCTCGACGGCTAATTACATACTATCTGCACGTCCAGATTAAGCGATTAATCCTTATGCCGTTCAATACAAAAATTGATAATCTTGAGGTAATTTATTAGCGCTTTAACATTATATCGATCCATACGAAACTTATTCATCACGAGTTTTGTTGATAAGATTAGCGTCCATGTTTACTGAGGCGAAACTACACATACGCAATATAATGTACGGGATTTGTTCATTTCATTTAATCAATAACACGTTGGATTGTGCACTCACTCTTGTAAGAGGTAGTTTTTTTATAGTATTGAGGGGGCAAATGAGAAATCAGAGCCTTTCGATGACTAGCGACGCCCATGGACATTCGCATGATTGTCACACACACCTCCGGCTACTCACAAACCACACTAAACTCACTTTACGCCGCTTTACTTTACTTATTATTAATCAAGTATTAAGCGTCCCGTGGTTCAAGCTTTGTCGTTGAGGTGGGGCTCAGTGGCCTGGGTTGAACCCAGACACCAATTGGATCGAAGGGGCTGTTTTTGTGCCCCTCTTAGGATGACGGACCTGAATAGCGGGAGGAGACACACTCCGTAACTCTCTTATAAGTAGAGAGAACAAAAGAGCGAGAGTAGGATGTGGTTGTGCGTCAAATATCTTGTATCTTGGGTACATCAAATATCGTAACCTTTATTGATACCCGAGACAGATATAGAGAGCAGAGTACTAAAGCTCAAATGCCTTGGCATTTACTGTCAACTAGCTACATACTGCGTCTTCGTTCATACATAGACCACGCAGTGGAACTCCGCCAAGTACAGCTGCATTGCATAACGCGCGCGCAACAAATGCAAGTTTTATCTCAGTTCGCAGGCCCTCGTGGATGCACTCGGCCAAGGGCGAAGGAAGAACTCGACTGTACGCGTGACATACATTGTACCGCGCAGTCTTGTTTATTATCATCAGCCGGACGACGTCCCCTACCGGACATAGGCAATCTTATACGTATAATGTAAACTCCTAAGTAACTAACTCTGACTCGTCCTAAGTATCAGCCTTTGGTATCACCACCGAGGAGCCACCTCCCTTGCATATGTTACAACGTTTCGTTAATTACGACACTTTCAAGCTTATGCGGGTAACATCGCGGGACAGTGGCCCATTTGTGGGGCCGGTGAAAAGGGGGCCACACATCGGCATAGTAATTATGCTGATGCTCATGGGCGTCGGTAGTTACATCGCCATACTAGCTCCATCTCGCGGTTTCACCCTGATCTGGACCCGACAATTTACCTCCTGTCGGGCCCAGATTACTACCATCAGGGCATTGGCGTTCATCGACAAAAACTTATGTCTAGAGATGAGAATTTATTAATTAGAGTTGAAAATGATAGTATTCATCATTCGTCATTATAGGTCCACTGCTGGACCTCTTTTATTGAACGCCAAGGCGACCGATCCACGCATCCATCCCGGACCGGCTACAGCACGAAGATCGTCTTCCCACCTGGTGAACGGTCGACCAACACTTCCTTTTTACCAAACGCGGCCTCAACTACAAAACCTCAGTGGCCCATCTGTGATCTGATCTTCTGAGTGTGAGACCAGCCCATTCGTCTTATTCGTCGTGTGACATCGGATACTTTAGTTATCTGCCTTATGACTTCGTTACGAACTCTGTCGAAGAGAAGGACACACAACATAGCACGTTCAATAGCCCGTTGGGCTACTGAAAACTTGCAGATCAGTCCCAAATTAAGAGACCATGTTTCGGCCCATTGGAGTGAGAACGCATTTGTTTAAGACTTTGTCTTCAAGCTCTGCGGTATAGGCGACTTGAGAATGTGTCGAAGCTAGATGATAGTATTATGTTCTATTAATTATTTTCGTTTCAACTAAAGCCTATCGCCAAAAAATCTGTGCATTCAAGTATGAGCTTTATTATTAAAAATTGAAGCTACGTTTTTCCAATTAACAGTCATTGTACTTGACATCGACGTGCTAACGCTATTAAGCTATAGTCGCATAGTTACTGGTGACCAATTCGGGGGGGGGGGGGTATGATAGGAGGGCTACACATCTGTGTAACACTCATGTGAATGTCCAGGGGCGTCGGTAGTCATCAATTGGCCCCGATTTCTCGTTTGCCCTCTTATGCTATAAAAAAATTATAGGAGATAAGATTTAACACAATGTAGTACCATGATGCCATGATGCATTGTAGCCATATAAGGTCAGGACGACAGAGCTGGATAACAACTGTCCAAGTGTCTGTGGTGACAGATTCGCTGGCGCATTTTGATTCACCGGTGCGATTCCCCGGTGACCCATTGGAGGGGAGAAGGAAAGATGGACGTAACAATTATCTCTTTTATGTGCTTCGATAGTCATCAAAATTCCCCATTCGTCCTTTATAGTATACTAGTATCACCCTGCTTTGTAACCTGTGTAACTGCGGTCCTATTTTATATTAGCATAAAGCTTTTCACGATAATTTGGCTATTCAGTCAACAAAAAGAATGTTCAGTCCCGGGCGGCAGTTCCTGAGATTAGCGAGTTCTAACTACATGTAAACTCTTCAGCTTTATATTATTGATATAGATACAAAAATATTGAAATCTACGGAGGTGCACACATACGATGAACATTATGCCGTAATCGTCGAGTAAAAATTATATTTTTTTCATTAAAATCGATTTCTGCTTACATGTTTCGCGCTTCTATATTCACAGTTATCTATGTTTGAATAATGTCATCTTTTGTTCTAGAACAACCATGGAGTACAATACATTTAATTAATTTTCAGTTGGCCGGGCTGTGTAAACATGTACGAAACACGAGTTTGCCACTCAACACTTCTGCCACTGAACAATACAAACAAACGTCACGTCTTCCAAAAAATCTCATATACAAGGACTCATTGTTGTGGAGCGTACATTTAGCTATTTATTCAATTTAATTGTTTTCTCAGTACAGTTATTAAATATAATTAAATTTAATATATTATTTGAATAATATATTAAATTTAATTGTTTTCATAATTATGCATGGGCTGCTTAATCTGAATATTTAAATCACCTTCGATTTTGTACCTTCGACTTGTAATTTTTGCACATTAAGCAAATGGGCAGGGTTTGTAGACTAGGATAATCGATGCAATTGAAAGTGTGGGAATCCCTGCCACAGTTGTGAAATTTGCCATATGCTAGGACATTACTTATCATAGAGATAATAAAGATAGAGAAGGGAAGCCGGTCTAAAACGCGGCGTCTAAATCGAAAGAGATAGCAAATGTACACTCTCTGTCGCTGTTTTCCTTATTTTCTGTCTGCCCAGTGGATGCGAGGTTAGATACACAAAGATAGTACTGGTTTCACATTTTCCTTCACCATTCTCCAAAACAGCCAGAAGCTGTCACATAACCGCCTGTAGCACCTCTTTTCTATCTACGTTACCTCTATGGTACCTACACTCAACACACTAGGCCTTTTTTTGACGCGGGGAAGCGCATTTTCGCGCCTTCACTGGCCCTGGGTGGGGTCAAGTGGTGTGTGGTGCTCGCGGCACATGATACTGCCGAATCCACCGCGAGTGCCATCAGTGCCGCCTTAGGTGAGGTGCCCTGGAACAACAAATCATCCTCTGATGACGGCTAGTCAACCCCCTATTGTACCGATGCCACCTCCACAGATGGGGTTGCCCCGCACCACAGGACAACCCCACCAACTTTGGGACAGTGCAATGGGGCGAGGTTCCCATCCTCGCCTTTTTTTTCTAGTGCTCTTTCCTCTCGTTTGCTCTTTAGTGCCCTCCTCTTGTAAGAGGGGGTACAAAGAGCGGCTCCTCCCCCTGCTACTGAGCCTCACCGCCACGACAAGGCTTGAGCCATGTTAGGCCTGACTTATACAGGATTAGTAATTAAAACTATCAGCGATTACATGTATATTCACACATGAATATTTTGAAGTCAGTGTCATAACCGTGCTGGCCTGCTTACTTGTGAACTGACTCTGTATAAACTATACCTTCTACTATCCAGGAAAACGGTTTAGTAACCATTAGTACTATAGTTAGTACTTGTTTATAATGAATAAACAAGGCGTCACATGTTTTCGAAGTTAATTTTTACGCGTTATAACTTACGAGGCATTTTACGTGTTCATTACAATAAAACACACACACAGATACGTGCTCCCTACGTTTTCATTCTACTTTATTGCTACCACTTGTAGAGTACATTAAAAAAGTTATATTGTTGCTAGGTAATGAATTATGTTGACTTGTCATGTATTCAAAACGTACCTTTGTTTTTAAATTGTAAGTAAAAATTACCGAATTCTATCTATTTTGTAAAGAAAATGTTATATGATAATGTGCTTGTGTGAAAAAAGTAATTACTTAAATACCTATGTGGGTACATATTTAGTTTTTACGGAGGCATTATGATCCCATCTCGTATTTATAAATTTGTAAGAGGATTACCTCTTAGCATGGCATTAGCCATGCTGCATTGCATCGAAATTGGGACGACCAGGGAGGTACATCTCGCTCACATTATACTGACTTAAAATGACATCTTCGGTATCGCGTGTCGTGCGGTTTGTTAGTACCCCGTGGCCTATTGGAGGGGAGGAGGAAAGGATGTCCCCATACTATTGGTACATATATAATATTATAATAACATCTGTGGACTTATCACACCACGTCAGACCACGTTACGTGCACTAGACAACGGACAACATATTTAAGATTTATATAAACTTGAGATATGTCTATATTTAAGATATTTTTATCATAGAAATATATTTAATACATGTATAAACATCCATGACCTAGGCCTGATTCGAACCCGAGCCCTCTGAAAATATAAAAAAAAACATTCCCTCCGAATCGGCTCGACCCGTAACTATTATATATATATATTATTCCGATGTCTCCTTGGAATTTGTGCTAGATGCATAGAATATATACAAGACTAAGGTACGCCCCGTGTTCCAGGAGTCTAGTATTGTATACATATTTAGTTGTGACAATGAGGTTGATAATACTTATGAAATATTATGATATTACCAAGCAATGGAATTAGAGTATTTCGTGACCCACATACATACAGTTTTATTTATTTCACACTCACGACTTACAAAGACACTAATTTTGTACCGACTCTAAAATATCTAGTAAAAGTGTTACAGTCAAGTGTACTTTATGAATGACTTTTTTCATATTCTATACTTACTACATATTGACTATTAATGAAGAGCCGCGACAGCTTCGTTGGTATACGAATTGTAAGCCAAACTATTGCTGGTTTGATTTTATTTTACATTTAACTCATTCCACGGTCTGCTGTGGAGGGAAATATCGTGAACATGGAAATATTTTTATTCAATATAGAATTATAAAAATACTTTTTAAAGGACATCAATCAAATCTACCTACTGCTCAACCCTCACCCTTATCTGAGAAGAATCGTCAGAAGAACATACATGATGCCAACAGATTCATATAGCTTATTTCATTAACACCCTTAAAGATAGGGCCTTCCTAGCTACCATAATCATGGACATTAGAAATGTCACCCGATGTAGTCTCATACTTTCTATTGAAGTTATATTGGGCTTCTCCTAAGTTCAGTAAAACATGCTAATGTCATTCATGATTAAATACTCACTTTCTTTACAGCAACAGCAGCAATGGCTCCAAGGAATACGAGCAGTCAGCCCCAAGCGAGACGAGTGGAGGTGACGTGGAACCCCGCACCCCCCCGCCGCCCACAGATCGGTTCTTGGACCTGCAGAGGATATTGGAACTGCAGCTGCAGGGCAAAGCGGACGACAACGACGTCATAATACCGCTGCAGCGAGATCTGAACGTGCTGAGGCCTGAGAATCCGACTATAGGAGAGATGGAAGACCTGGAACCAAGGTATGTTCTCTGTAGTTAAACGAACTAAGTTTGTTCGTCACGTACGAGCTCCGCCACCTGTAAGTTTGATTAGTCAAACCTCATGCATAAAGATTTAGTCGTAAGTTCAAGTATATGATGTCTTTCGGCCTTTGGACAACATCTTTTTTTTCTAAACTGGGATAGACTAATATCCCATTTAGACAGTCAAAAGTTGAAAGGTCCGGCGATCTTTTTTTTAAGGATTTTTGCTATCTTTTAGGTTTAGCCGAAATAGTTCGTCCAGAGTAGGTAAGAAGATTGCTGCTCAAATGGACAGTATATCTGTCGCAGTCGGATTGTCGTTTATTACAGATGTTATTTATTACAAATCACCGTATTTTGTTACAGCTAGCCATATTAAAAACAGAGCCATTTTGTTTTGTGGCGAGCCTACAGTTAGGTGGATTGAATACAGCTGAGTGAAATTCCGCCAGGAAGTGTTCGGCCTTATACATTATTCAATAAAGCTAGCCTTATTGAAATAAGGTGGATCATTATCCGCTTCTTTGACACGTTTTAGTTCCTAGTTTGAAAACCCGCGTTGGTTGATATGACAAAAACAATGGCGTCGATTGCCTAACACAGAGAAATAATAAACTATACCCGAATAAGTTCGAAGGTTTAGGTGGGCTCTTAGCCTCCGTCTAAAACTCCGTAGTTAGTTTTGTTTTTTCAAAAATAACACTAGGCCTAATTTCATAATTGTATTCATTACTATCACCGCCATGATATTCAATGAAGCTAAACGTCAGCCGCAATATTTAAGAATGTCTCGCAATGAGAATCCGGAAAATTGTGGGCCCGCCACAAAACAAAATGATCCTGTTTCGGAAAATGGCTAGCCGTAATGTTATACGGCGATTTGTACAATACGACTACGACATATTCACTTCCAGCACAATCCCCGGTCCTGATGAGAGATGGATTCAATTCTATCTCTTAAGCTAATATAGTTTCTTCATCTGCATGCTGTTGGCGTACTGTTGTCTACGATGTGGAGTACGGAATTCACATTTATACGTAGGTGGCTTAATAAATAATTCATAGTCGGAACAGTTTTAGAATAACGTTGTGTATTATTTATGTATTGAGCGGCCATTTTAAATTACCTCTACGTGTTTTTACTTTTCTACCTTTCCATCTCGTAGACAACTGCAAAGAGGTCGTTAGAAGTATATCATACGCCATCTTGCGATGGCGGCCATTTTAAAACTACCTTATTACGTTTAAACCTTATTACGTTTAAAACTGAATACGTTTTTTCTTGTAAGATGCAGTAGCAACACCAGGGTATAGTAGGTGCGAGTTATTTTAATAAAGCCGGCGTCAACGGCGTACTGTCGGGTCTTGTGTGGAGAATCCGGGGAGCCCAACGACGAAATCGATATGGAGTTTTTTTTTTTGAATACGTGTTAATACTGGTTACGGGGTTTAAGTGTTAAGTTAGGGGGTCAAGAAGGGCGACATATCTATATAGGTAGAGCTCGTACAGTTCGTCGGCATCGGTCTGTTAGGAGCAAATTTGGCAAATTTTCTACTTACCATATTATGTTTTTTTTTTTTATAGAATAGGAACGCGAACGGGCAATCGGTGCTTTATTACGACTATCGACGCCCATGAACGTCCATATAATTACTATGCCAGTGCGTTGCCCTCCTCCCTCCCCCCAACGGGCCACCGGCTACTCACAAACCGCACGAAACGCGACACTGAACATGTCACTTTACGGTGATATTATGTGAGCGAGGGGTAGGATGTAGTGTCATGCACTATGAATGGCACTACTTTACTAAATAATTTATGTATTTATTATCTATAAGTGTAAGAGCAATGAGTTTATATAATAATGTTTTTCTTAAACTAAAGTGAGGCTTCAGAAAGCCGCCGAACTCATCTTCCTGAAAAGTTCTTGTTTCCTTTACGTTACGGTACAGGCGAAAACCTTAAAAGTGTTTTAAAAATGATTATACAACGACTCGCGAAGGTTTTTCACCGCTGGCCTACTGCTCGCAGCTATAGAATACCTAAAAAATACCATCCTCTCTTAACGAGCCGTGTGACATCACGTTTAAATTTAGACATAAAAATTGTAAAACTTTAGTAATTTAATAAAATGTGATGTTTTAAAAAAGTAATTGCCTAGTGGTCTAGTATTAAAATTTGTTCAATGGAGGTAGTAAGGGTCGATGTTCCGGGTTTGAGTACTAGTCGGTATAACGTGGTATTGGGACTTTCTAATTTCTAACATGTCAAACGGCGGTGTTGCGAGCTCAGTCCCCTATTAGGAAATATGTTTTAGGGGGTTCACACGTGCTCGTACTTGTGTACAATGATAAGTCCTACGCGAAACTTGGCTAGAAGGCCATTATTAATAATATCTGTGGACTTATCACACCACGATAGCGCAGCCCTGTGCTAAGTACCGCTGTGTTGCATGCATACAACGGAAATATATGTAATCATAATTATCAGCCCTTATCCGTCCACTGCTGGACATAGGCCTCTTACAATAAACGCCAGGACGACCGATCTCCCGCTACTCGCATCCATTCCGGACCGGCTACTGCACGGAGGTCAGATGACCTCCGTGGAGTAGCCGGTCAAAAGAAAGATTCCCACCTCTACGAACCTCTAAGAACGACCTACCAACTCCTCGTTTTCCCAATGACTGACTTCGTTACGAAACCTATCGGAGAAAGAAACACCCAACATAGCACGTTCAATAGCTAAAATATATAAGTAACTATAATAATATAAACTTGCGGACCGGTCCTAGATTAGAAGGCCATGTTTCGGCCCCGTAGGTCTTCACCGCAGAGCTTGAAGACTTTTGTCTTCAATATATATGTATATGCAATACTTTTATAAATTTCAAAAATTGTATATATAAGATCTTTTATTATAGAAATACATATAATATATACATAAACATTCATGACCTAGGCTGGATTCGTACCCGCGACCTCTGGCGTAACACGGAGACTAACCGCCACGTTACCAACTGAGCCAGACAGCTGGTTATTATTATTATATTTAATTAGACACAAACCATTAAAATTACATTAAAAGATGTTAAGGGTCTTTTGGCACCATCCTTCTTAATTTACGTGCAACTTGTGATGCATGCACACACAAGTATCTCTTACAAACCTCTCGCTGACATAACACTGTTGTTGAATGGTCGTAGGAACATAGTAGATTCGATCAGTGAAACAGCTCGTCACGTCGATATGGACTGCAAAATGCGATCGAAGAAAAACTTCCATTAGTCAAGTTACACTTCGGATATATAGCTCAACTTAAATGATATTGTAACAATGACTAGAGGAATAGCGAGAAATATCTGACCGCAATAAAAAAACTTGTGTGGGAAGTTCTGTTCCCATTGTTTAGTACGTTTACTTTATTTACTACTCTCTTTCTTTTTTTTTTGTAAACCTTAATTTTGCAGAATTAATTCGCCTGATTTTCTGTAAAGGCACAGTAGAAGTTTACACGTAATAAATAATCTGTAAACATATACGTTGCTTTGTAAAAATAATAAAACAAATATACATTCCGTGTAAAGTAAGTGTTTGGAAAGAACAAAAGCAGTTGAAATTGTTGCAATAAGGAGGCACAAAGTGTTTAATATCCTAGAGCGCTAGGTAATGTTTCGCATTATGAGTTGTGCAAAAACACACACAACCTGAATGATGTAGGAAGATGTTTATAGACCACAGTATATTGTCTGATTTTGATAAGTTGACGCATTCTAATAGAGATAAGTTAATGGCAAAAAAATGTTACGAGATACTGCCACTGTGCATTGCTGTCGAAATGGGCTGGCGCGACGGTGCAGGAACTCGCTTAATCTTACTGCCGTAAAGAGACAGAGGTAGTGCTGCATTGCAGCGTAATTGGGTCACGTGGCCCGCCGGGAGCCAAACAATCTGGAAACAATCATACTAGGGGGCTACGTAGAGGGGAAAAAGACAGAGGTAGGGCACCGACCCAATGGCTTGGACCCATCCTACTTACAATCAACTGCAACACACAGGCGGCAATATATTTAGCCCAAAATTAAAAATAAAATCTGAAGTGCCCACAACGCAATTTTCTATGATCACGACCCTCAGACAAGAGGATACGACAAAGAAGAATAATGACGATAAATTCAATCCGACAAATGCATATGTGAGACCCTTGTCGTTTGCTGGGCATATATGTTTATGACTGTACATAAAGAGCATACCTATTCTTCCTCCAAATTTCATTCCATCTCCAGCGCCAACAGCAGCCTCGGATCCTCGAGTATTGATGAAAACATACAAAAAAAAATAGACGTCAAATACAAAGAAATATTGAGAATATTTTATAAGTTCTGTAAACTGGAAATTAATTTCAAGCGCTGCACTTATGAAATTGTGCCCAAGTTTACTTAGAATATTAATTATAGTATTTCAGTACAAAACGACTTAAATATGGACATTTACAAGGAACATTTTCAAAAGTTGCCGACAGCTGCCATCTACAAGTGGAATTTATGGAACTCGCCGAATACTTATTTCGTTATTGCTGCAACCGCGATAAAATGGAAATAGCACTAAACAGTTTTTAATTAATTCGCCTATGTTTTTCATTGTGTACAGTCAACTGAAGTAATATTATGCCAAAGAAGTGTTTTGGTGTTTTATTGCCAAACATTTTTTCATTAGGTCTTATTTCTCATTTGGTCGACAGAATTTATGGTTTGAATAATTTGAATAGTCATTTTGAAAATACGTGTTCTGAGTATTTAGCGCTCTCTAGGAAGTTTAGTAAGAGGTAGTGACATGCTGCACAGGAGGAGGTGGTGCCATGCATGGTGCATGACACAACATCGTCCTATGCAACTGAATTGGGCCAGCACGACCGGGTAGGTACCTCTGGCTCACATAATATAGAACGAAAAGTGACTCCTACGGTGTCGCTCTTCGTTTTGTGAGTAGCCAGTGGCCGAGGTCACTGACGATCCTAAGCTGAGCAGACACAGGAGTAGCAGTGGTGGGAACTTTCCCATCACACTTGTGGTGGACCATGCCCGATTTTAAAAAATCTCGTGTCATACATTTTGTAAGTAGGTGGTCCATGGGAAGGGGTGAGAAAAGGACGACGACGCATCTGCATGACAACATTAATGCGGATGTCTAAGGACGTCGGTAGTACAGAATAAAAATACTTCATTTATAGCCTAGGGGGTAAAAACGAGCAATATATACAAACAACAGAAAAAAGCCTTTCTACGACTACCGATGCTCATAAACATCAGCATAACTACTATACCTGACGCGTTGCCGTCCTTTTCACCTTCTCTCCCAACGGGCCACTCATAACTAAACATACTATATTAATTACATTATATGATTTTGTCGCGTCATTCTCTCAGGTTTTCATATATGATAGTGGTAATATAAGAGACTAGACAACAATTTACTAATAGCAGACTGTGTAAAGCTCATTCTCTGCGGTTAGGAGACCACGTCCCCTAGCTTTCCGCCTACGAATAACAGAGCTTAGCTCTGAAGTATGCATCAAAACCAAACAGGTTGGTCGTCGCCGTTGGCGTAATTTCACCAGGGCAAATATTGGACTAAATCTCACGGGAACATAGCGAATTAAATGAAAAATTACATGCTTCGCTCTCAGCTGTGTGCTTTGTTAAAGCTTATTACTCTAGACTATGTCCGCCGTACTTTTATTTTTTTATTTTGAACCTGATGTGGTAGGCGGTGACGTCACGCATAGGTAGTTGTAAGACCAGTCGCATCTGAATAAAAGTAGTCCTGGAATAGTAGAGGTCTGACATGATCGCATGGGTCTCAATTTGCATGCATTTGTCTCATTCTGTGTTGCCAAAAAAGGGATTTTCTGCAAAATGGAATGTCAATAAGTTTTTTGTCACTTTATTTATTAGAGGTTTTACGCTAATTCTCTAAAGTTGCAATTCCATCAGTTGTTGTACCCTCACCTTATGGAATCTCCTGGGTGCCTCACGGTGGCCACTAAACCCACACAAGGAGGCCCTGATTATAAGAGCATGGTGCATGGTACTGCGACTATGTCTATGGGCAGCGGAGAACCAACCAACATGGCTGCTCTGC
This sequence comes from Eumaeus atala, assembly GCA_017140195.1. Classification (NCBI taxonomy): domain Eukaryota; kingdom Metazoa; phylum Arthropoda; class Insecta; order Lepidoptera; family Lycaenidae; genus Eumaeus; species Eumaeus atala. The sequence continues at coordinate 536,507 of JAFELO010001116.1, forward strand.
CCCCTATCGTATAAAATAAAATCGTTTCAATTCCACAAATTTTAAATACCTATTTCTTTTATACAATAGGTATCTCTTTTATACAAACGAGCAATTGTAGCCTTTTTTACGACTAGCGACGCCCATGAACATCCACATAATTACCATGCCGATGCGTTGCCCTCCTAAAATGGGTCATTGCATTGTTTGTTATTCTTTCGCGTAAAAACTGCTGAACAGATTTGGTTGCACATTATTGCTAGGCAGTAGCCGTTTTAAATTGTATGTAATACATACGTCCCTACAGTTTAAGGGATGAAGAAACTGATGATCATTTAGATAATAATATAACAATACCAGTGTAATGTACACAATAGATTGTTACGGCTCCCATGTATAAAAATTGATTTCCAAACCTTTTTTTATCTTGTAGAGAAAAAATCGGGAGGTTCACATGGAATCTTATTTAAAATCCAGTTATGGTGGGACGATCGGCGGGGCCCACAATAAAACTAAATGGAATGAATACGTGGCCTTGCTATTGCGGAGATATGATGGGTCATATTCAAAAGACTATGATATTGGAACAAAGCGAGCGGGAAAGTGGATATTTTTAGTAAACTATTAGCCCGCCACGGTTTCTTATGCGTAACATTTTGGAATCGACCATAGCGCCACATTCTTATTAACTAGTATCAGCACAGTCAAATTATTATTAACTAGCATCGCCCCCGCGGTTTCATCCTCGTAACACTTCTAAGTATCAATCGTAGCGTAATGACTAAAGCCTTCTTCGATAAATGGAATATTAAACACAGATAAATATTCATTTCGGGCCAACAGTATATTATTATTATAGAGATCCTCAACCTACTCTCGTCGCCAGACGAGCACTCATAGCAACCCGAGGAAGCTGTATTGGGTTTCTCTTCGCTTCCACAGCACAAGTTCTAGTAGAAAAAAAAAAGAAATGCCGTGTCAGTTTTATTCGGATGCAATGCAGCATGGCACTACCTCGTACTTCCTGTCCGGTAAACTTCATATTTTTTCATATCACACCTATTTTTCTGAATGGTATGCAGGTATACGCTTAGCTACATTTTAGATTTCATAATCTTCTTGTTGGTAGTAGATCATTAGATAAGACTCTATCAGAACTGTTGCGTGACTCGTGTGTAGACATAAATTCAAATTCATGTGGTTTTCCACTTTCCCTTAGCATACGATGCCGATAAATAATAAAAACATTATATGCATTTTTGTACATATAATAGTTGCACAAACAATAACTTTTAGTGTTTCAATACCAGGTGATACTTTATTTAATTTATGATTGCGATAATGCCTAGAAAATTGTGTCTAGGTAAGGCATACGCACCTATTAATTATCCGTAGGTAAAACTTTATTGTTTTGATAAACAAAAATACACTGATAATCTGATGCAGTACTTTTTAGAATATTAAAGACGCATTAACAATTTTTCTTGCAGACGTAAATAATATAATACAATCCGCTTATGTCTATGAATGTTTTATGATACATAAAATATGTATTTATTACGGTGTCAATATTATTTATACATTATGTAGGATATCGTCTACATCTGCCAATCCTATCAGGATAGCCTCGGCCAATGTCAACATCCTCATGATAATGAAACGAATAATGTAAAGGCTTAGGGCACTCAGTATTCACCAACACCGGATCTAAACGTGCATTCTATTAAAGGATACAATGCGATGGCCATTTACAATTCTATTCCAAATGTATGTGAATTCCCAATCGGTAACACAATTCACACCAAAAGAGTCAATAAATTTTATAGCAACTGGCTTGATTTCTAAATGCAGGTTATCAGGGCGTGCCACAAATCGAGCTCCTTAGTATTCAGGCCCGAGCAGCGGAGTCTCACCTCCACAACCAAATCACGTCCACCTATGTGTTCCACGCAGCCAAAACCAACACGACGTAAAATCTTGTAAATCTCGACATTAACACAGGTTTAGGAATGTGTGATCGAAATTTAAATTTATTTCCGCCATTTTTACTGATGCCGCCATGTTATTAAAACAAATCGGCCATTTTATTTGACATTATTTGTCACTTTGTTAATCGTTTAATTTCAAAATTGATTATATAAATCTTTAGAACTTATGCCTATGGAGGATAAAAGGTACTATTCCTTTTATTTAAGATCCCTTTGATCATTAATCGAGACGGGGGAACGGGGGAGCATATATACATATATACATTGTCATGTTATGCGCTGGTAATTATATAATGAGATGCGTGTGGAGTTCATGAATAATTTATTAACATTAAAGTCCTATTTAGTTCTCTTTTATAAATAGTTTTTCTTTTATATATATATAAGGAAAACTTTATATGTATGACGACCGACTGGCTCAGTTAGCAGCGTGGCGTCTAGTCCGCGTTGAGGCCAGAGGTCACAGGTTGGAATCCCGCCTATCTTATCGCCGAAATATTAAATATATAACATTTCTTAAACTTATATATATATAAGTGTGGTACAGATGTTCATCTCGTGGTGTAAGTAAGCACTAGGAAAGGTTTTTAGAAATTGAACCTCTAAGTGGGTAAAACTACTAACTAATTCTGCGCCGACTTAGCTATAAGTTCGCCTAAAGACGGGTTATATTATTACCTTTCTTTGTTTCAGCGTAAATGCATCGAACTTGGAAAAGTTCCAGCTAAAGATTTCCCAGCACCAGCTGTATGAAGACGGGGAGCCGCTGGTAGCTGCTGTCATCAATGATATGTTGACGTCGCCTATATTACATGTCGGTATGTATGTCATTTTTATTAATGTTGTGACTGTTATGTTCATAGTCAGGTATAGGATAGGCATAACCATTATTGTTTCATATGACTCTGCTTAGGATCGTATATTTCTATTTGTAGATTTCGCGACCACTTTTCAGCTGCTGGTGTGAACCAATGTAATCCGTATAAAACTATTGTGAAACAACGGTGCGGAGTTTACAGATTGGCTAGTGTTTGGTCAGGGTGCTGTATTAATAGAACGGTGAATCTCTGAGCCCCCATCTGTGGAAATGATAAATCGATTTAATTATATCCAACCGATCGGGTAGCGCTAAAACTAGGTGGCTTTTTAGCTGAGTTTGTTACGAGCTCACAGGCCGCCTGCCATACGTTGGTCTGTCTAGGCGTCTTGATGTTAGACAGTACCAGGTAAGTTGTCCAGTGTTTTGAGCCATCCCCACCATGGTTCAAGCCTTGTCGTGGCCCTTGGGCTTAAGTAGCCTGGGGTGAACCCAGGCGAAGCCAATTGAACCGAGGCGGGATCTTTGCACCCCTCTATAGGAAGAGGGGACCTAAGAGCAACAGGAGGTGGCGCTTTTGCGCACGGGGCAAGGGGCGAGGATGTGAACCTCACCACATTGCACTGTCCCAAAGTCGGTGGGGTTGTCCTGTAGTGCCGGGCAACCCTATCTGTGGAGGTGGAATTGGTCCCTTAAGGGCTGACTAGCCGTCGAGGTGCCCTGATGATTGTTGTTCCGGGGCACCTCACCAAGGGCGGCACTGATGGCACTCGCGGTGGTTTGTGTGGGTATTCGGCACTATCATGTGCCGCGAGTCCCACACACAACTAGACCCCACCCAGGGCCGGTGAAGGCGCTTAAATGCGTTTCCCCGCGTCAAAAAGACACTTCTGCCACTCCAATTATACATTCGGCTATCGGATGGTTGAAATTCGTCATGAACTACCTCCTCGTGGGCAAAGTATTAGCTATCAAGCGAAACCCGACTGCATGCTCTTAGCTATCTCTAGGCTATGCCTGTTACTTGTGGAATTCCCGGTCGAAATTTTGCGCTATCCATCTATTATGACATAATATGATATACTTGGGTGGAGATGTCACTTAACACAGGGGGTGTAGATACTTACCTCAGTACGACGGGAAGGCGTAACTACACTATTGGATGCACCTAACAAATTTAACGGTCGAAACCTTCTTTATCTGAAGATTTCAACAAATGAATGTTGGAATATTTCTGTGCCTACGATCTTCTCTGGCTGGGGTCCCCCTTTCCCCTCAGCTATGGTCCGTGGCATTTTTGCTACTTAACCTACTAACCTAACCTGTTGGACCATTTCGACAATAATTAATCAATCATACCGCCTTTATATCATCCCAATAATAATTGATTTGTTTATAGTTGATTAAATCGGTTACATACCAATGAAATAATTCAACTACAATTTTAAACTATACCTTTGCGTACGAACTGTAATTCATATTAATCGTAACGTTTCACAATAGAACTAAAGAGGTACTGTAGACACTCCCACATAGCCTCACAAAATAGCAGACATGCACTCATAACATCCGTTCATCTGTCAGCGAACAAGTCAGGGCAGCCGGGTAGAAGAGTGTCGAGAGAAATTTAGCATTTACGCACGCATTAAGCGAATTATATCATCAAATTAGACGTCATCTAAAGTAATTACGTTAATTAAGAGAGACTTAACGTTTAAAATAGTTGATACACCCCACCTGCGTGTACAAAGCTTGGGGTTTTGCGTGTATTATAAATGGAGCCGGGTCTGCAATCAGTTTGGGGTCAGCGGTCTATGGAGCTGCCACAACAATCGCGCCCTTTACTTTCTATTCAAATTAAATATTTACACCACTTAAATGGATTTCATTGTCCACTTTATATAATTCAAATTTAATTTAAGCCCAAACCTTTATAATACCTAGTGCCAATGCTATTTACGAGGGTGGATTTAAAGGTCCTCGGCCTAACACAGATTCATTCAATTCTAAAAATCAAATCTACCCACGTTATTTAGTTCAGTTCAGATTAGTTAATTAAGGGAAGTTCGAAACGTGTGCGATAATTGTTGTGATTTTATAATTTTTTTAACAAAGCTATCGCACATAATTCCTGCAAATGGAGCAAGTCGAGCAGCGTGCCGTCATTAAGTACATCCATAAGAATAGCAGAATTCTAGCGTGGTATAAAGAGTGTGAAAGATGAACCCCGTTCTAGAAGGCATTCGACATCAACAACTGGTACAAATGTCGTAAAAGTATTTTATTTAATGATAATCGCAGATTAAAAATTAGTCAGATTATAGGCATCTCTTATGAACGAATCCAAAACATTATAGCCAACGAATTGGGTTTCCACAAAGTGTCTGCGAGGTGGTTACCCTTACCTAAAAAAAACAGCAGTAGACGAATATTTTGACTCTAAAGAAGAATCATTTTTAACGGCCTAAATGTTTTAAATGGGAGATGGCAAAAGTGCATCGTACTTAAGGTTGATTATGTAGAAAAATAAAAATATAACTGATTTGCTACGTGTTTATTTTCTTGGTTAGGCCGAATACTTTCCAACCCACCATCATCAGGCGTCGCTCTATGCTTAGGTGAAAACCGCATGAAAATTTCGGTTTAACCACGGACAGAGTGATTCCCGAGGTACACTTTCTCCCCGGAATCGCCGTGGGAAAATACGTTAGTGACATTTTAAGAAAATCGATCACATACAGACAGGGTTTTCGGGACTTTGTTTTACCACAAATAACTAGCGAACAACCTGGCTTCTCTCGGCAGTTAGAACTTTTCCGCTGTCCACCATGTGCGGATGTGGTCAAACGCAAACCTTATTATAATTATAAAAAAAAAATTCAATAAATTTTTAAAGATTTGTGTTTGAATAACGTTTGTTAAAGAGGTGTTTTGTTTTGTATTTTCTTAAGTTTTGTCTATTTTATAAATTTTTTAATTTCTTTTTATGTCCAGTTGCCATAAATTGTCTCACGTTTTAGAGGTCATACTCACATTCGTACTTGTAACTTATTTATGACATCCAAATTCCTTGTACTCCTACGAGATCGTCCCGAAAGTTGTAGATATGCTAAAAACAAATGAATATTTAGAAACGTGATATACATCTGCTCTTGGTCGCCTGAGCTCGAGAACGCATTTTACGTCTAGCTCGCTTCCGCTAAAAGCGCGTCATGGATTATTCCAAAATAGAATTAATAATTTGTGAAAATAAATGTTTATATTAATATTATTATATTTGTTAGACGCAAGGAGCTAAGGAGCTAGCGATAGAAAATTCATATTTTATATGGTACCGTAGACAATTGGCAAAAGGCTGAACCTTATATCTTAATTATATCTACCTGTTCTTCTGTCGCTCCGTCCGTATGTCACATCCGTTTTACACGGAGTTGTACTCGTCTCACTTTGAGGAGACTGTGGAGGAGGAGAAAGTGGCTTTGAACACTAAAATCAAATAAATATGTAATTTAATTAACAGTTTGTCTTGAACAAGTAGTTCAATGGCTCTTGGTGCATTATTATTTAATTTATTCCGTCAGACTGAAATTAGACAACTTTCAAAGTTAGCCTTAATTGTAAATATATGTTGTGAAGGTCGAACAGTAACCTTATGTTTTTGTGCACAGAGCAAAAGGAGGGTGGCACACAACTGAAGCTGATAATAGATTATCCAAGCGGGATGCAGGCTCTCTTCAAGCCGATGAGGTAAGTTTTTTGGTTTTAATTATAGTCACCGTGGCTTCAATCGTTGTATCGTGTACCATGAAGTAACATCTTCGGTATCGCGTTTCCAGCCGTTTGTGAGTAGTCATTGGCTCATTGGGGGAGGTGAAAAGAAAAGGCCACGGTCGGCATAGCAATTATGCCGATGTTCACGGGCGACGGTAGTTGTACGATTGCTCGTTCGTCCCCATATACTAAAAAAAAGGTATATACCATCTCGCTATGACCAATGCGTGCGAAGTTCGCGAGTGAAGCAGCGGGTCGCGGCTAGTAGTTGCTAAGTGCTGTTCGGACTTGCTAACTTGTCCAACTTGTGTCACCTCGACAGTGTTATGCCTCCATTCACTCGACTTCGAGAACATTCTTTCGCATGATCGGATTAGGGGCTCGCCTCCTTCGAGCTGCGAGTGTTGTTCAAGTAGTTTCTAAGTTGCAACGGTGTCCTTTGTCCCTGTTTCTGAACGTCTATTCGTCATACAAAGTTATTTGTTTCCCTGCTCAAATGTAGATTATATTTTTATACTAGCTGTGCTCTGTGGTTCCTCTTGTACTAATGTAAAACTATGGTGCTCTTCGTGGTCTGCTATAGCTACTGTATTCAAAAGAGCAACTGACATTCTGGATTTAGGTTTCGCTTACACTTACATAGTAAGAGGTAGTGGCGTGCTGTATTGTAGCGGAATTGGGTCGGCACGTCCGAGTCCGGAGTGTACCTCACACTTAGTCACATGACGCCTGATTAACATGGCACGTGAGGTTTGGACGTAGCCGGTGGCCCATCGAAGGGGAGGTGGAAAGGGATGCAACGCATCTGCACAACATTCATGCGAATATCTATGGATGTTGGTAGACGTCAGGAGGCTCCATACTTATATACGGTGGAGTAAGTGCTATGCAGTCTCGTTTTGTGTATAAGCAAAAGCATGTCTTCGGCTTATGATCAGTCGATCTTAGTGCTCTTTTGCCTACTATGAAATAAAAAGGTGAGGTTAAAGATCGGTTTCACTTGATACTACTAAAATGACATCTACGTAGGTAATGCCTAATTTTTGGGGACTTGTTAGGGGAAGTTATTAAATTATAATAAATAATAGCGCTTGTCGAACCTGAATAGTGTTGCTCTCTCATTGCAACAGGATTTTTATAATCTGATCAGTTTCAACAAAAATTTAAAATTATCCTCTACAAACCTCTTTACTTAATCTGACCATAAATACTGTTATAATTCAAAATAAAAAAATGTTACATTTAAATTTGGAATCTGTCATTTTTATACGATTGTTCATTGCGTTTCCTCATTTTGGCGCCAATACATTGTATAGATTGCGATATTAAATTGGAGTGGGGTTATAAAGAGAACAGAATTAGATGGAGCCAAATGCAATTTTTAAAAATCTTCATACACTTGGTATTAGTCAAATATTTGTGTACTATTCTTGTGGGCTATTAATGGGTACAATAAGACATCCTCTGTTTGTGACAGAAAAAGATCTGGCGTTTAACGTCGTGCTCGTCATAAAAAAGGTGATAAAAGCAGTAAGAGAAAACATTTGAAGAAATCCTGTCCGAACGCTAAAAAGGATATTTCGGGAAATGAAGATAGCACCTAGAACCCTGTCACGTATTTTAGGAGATGACTTAGGAGTTTCAGCCTATAAGAGAGGCACTGGTGATTACTTAACTGATAAATTAAAGATGAATAGGGCGGACAAATCGATATAACTAGTGAAACGGTACGCAAAGAGAGGTCACAGAATAATTTCGATTACGGAAGAAAGTTTACAACTGAGCAATATTTTAACAAACAAAATGACCATGTTTAGGCTCAAAGCTCTCAGTGGTGGTTTGATGGGCTTTTAACGATGAAGGGTTGACTGAGCCATCCTTTACCGTAAAAGTATCGGCACAAGTGTATCAACATACAAGATACCATTCTTGAAAAGGTAGTTAAGTCCCTTAATAACACCATATACGATAACCAAGTATGGTCCTTCCAGCAAGACTAGGCGCCGGGTTATAAAGCTCGATCTACCCAGTCTTGGGTGGAAGCAAACGTCTCGGACTTCATCAGAGCGCTAGACTGGCCGTCGTCTAGTCAATCATAATCTACAGGTTTATGATTTAGAGATTGATGGTCAGTTTTAGAGAATATAGCTTCCTTTAAACATCATGATGATTTGGAGTTCCGAAATCAATTCAAACGATTGGCAGTGAAGAATTTCCCCATGGAAAGAGTTCGTGCTTCTATTGATAACTGGCCACAGCGTTTAAAGGACCGTATTGCAGCCAATGGAGACCACGTAGAATAAGCTTCTTATATTTTTAATTGTTTTATATTTGTGTATTAAAGTAACACATTGTAGAAGTATTAAATATTTTTTGCAATACAAATATATTTTCTCTTTATTACAATATTTTTGGCGAGACTAGGTACATAATTTTAGTGTTCGTGATGGTCGGATAGTGCAGAATTAAGATCTGAAAATTTATGAGTAACTATTACAGTCCGGCCTAGATTGGTTAGCCTGGTTTTGCTTGACAGCTGATGTCAATGCTGATGAAACATTTGTCCGAGGTGAACCACGAGGAGGTAGTTCTTGACCAGTCTCCACGATAGTTTCAAGGAGAAAAATAGTTGCGAAACCTACAAATTGAAGTATAACATCCTAAGCAGTTCCATACGAAATTATGATGTTAATATCGGCTTTATTAACGGACTTGGCCCACCACACGTTCCCACCACTGCTACTCCCGTGTCGCCAGGGTCTACAGCGGCATCCACTATGAACCTCTTGATATGATCGCAGGGAGCCCAAGAGAAAGAGGTAAAATTAATGTGTGATTGGCCTGAGGTAGGCCAGAGTAGACCGGCTGATAATTGTAAAAATAAAGTTAAAAAACTAATAACACTTTTTTGCATTGTTGTCGGCTAAAAAGCATATCCAAATGTTTAGGGTTAAAAATGCTATTAAATTCAGTATTCTTACATATAAGTAACAGAAACCGTCATGCGACACCTGACTAGGATACTACAGCTGTAATGAATTGGATAATTTTTATTCACCCATATCATAGTTGTTAGAGGTTTTATAGTATTCACAAAAGACTATAAAACCTCCTTGAACGCACTGAAGGTGTTTAATCGTAATCCGTTACAGATAAGACACGATAATTAATAAAAAAATAAGCATAATTAACCAATTAGTTCGGAAACTTATACGATTATGATAAAGACAAATGGTTTTATTTACCAATTGTTTTTTAATTTGACTCATTTTTAAATGAATTGTAGAACGTATTATTATACAACCAGGCAGAACATATGCAGCTGCATTGTACAAAATACCTAATAAGAAGTAATTTTACGGGAAATCTCTACTAACATGGTATGGCTATACTACATGACTATATACATATCTATTAGGCACAAGAAATAATACATAATACAAGTATTTAGCTCTACGATTTTATTAGCAGGTTTATATATTACGTATTATATATTTAGGTTTATGTAATCCTAGCATTAATTAAATAACAATAATAGAATAGCCTGACGAGTGCCATGTGGTCGGAGTGTCACACTCCTCGAGTACCGATAGAAGTGAAAACTTGTTAAAATGTTGTAAAATAAGTACGCGCATATTTTGGTAGATGGCGCTACACGTCGTGTCCGCTACAATGTCCCGAGTTCATAGGTTTTTCCCCATGCCAAAAACACTCAACGCTTAAATAATTAAGCTTGCAAGAAATAAAGTAAAACAAAACCCCCAGTCCTATTTTGAAAAACAATTTTCATAATAAGACTGGGGACTGGTCTAGGTTGCGGAAATCTGGATGAAAGTAACGTGCGCCCTGTCTATGAGGCCGCCCGGCGGTGGAATATACCATGTGGTGGATATTTGCCTCAATAGAACGACCCATGGAATTTTTGGCCTTTAGCCACCGGAAGTATGGTCCACGAGAATTTCCACATAGCAAAAAGTATAACAAGTTTTCTATTTCCGGATTAAGATAACCACAACGGTACAAATTTAAGTCGTTCGACCTTTCGACATTTCTTAGTAAATTATATACTCCGGGGGCCCACCGTACGTTGACAGATGTAGTGGGCCCCGACACCGCCTCTATCCGCTAAGGGACGATAAATTGCAAGAGTCGATACTGGATATAACCCTTTCTTCGAACCAACTGCTCTTATCGGTCACGAGTTATTACACGGCTCACGTAGTCTATAGTCTGCGTTAGTGTTTTTTTTTTATTTTAGAGGAGGCCAAACGTACAGTCGGAGCCTTTTCATAACTACCGAATAATCCGGTTAATTGCAATGCCGATGCGTTGCCCTCATTTTCTCCTCACCTCCAATGGGCCACCGGCTCACAAATCGCTACGGCGTTATCATACGAGCGAGAGGAACGTTCCTGGTCCTGCCGGCCCAGTTCATGGTGTTTGGCAAGTTAAATCTTGGCTTAGCTTTTAAATTGAAACATGCAACTAAAGTGTAAAAAGGGATAATATAGTTTTTACAAATTAAACAATTATGTAATTGTTACAGGTGTCGTGTTGTTGTTTTAATAGCAATAACATTATCTAAGTGAGCGTGGGACTCAAATGTTAATAATAATAATAATAACGAGAATGACACCAAGTGATCATTGTACAAAAATAAATAATAATAATAATAACGAGAATGACACGAAGTGATCATTGTACAAAAATAAATAATAATTTAATATAAATAATCCTCATGAACGACTCTATCAAGTACCGCGAAAAAAGAGCCGCATTAAAATCAGTTTTGTAAAGGTGATGGTTATGCCATTGCGTCTCACGTGGTTTGTGAGTAGCCGGTGGTACAATGAGGGGGATGAGGTGACGGACGGCAAAGCGTAACCGTCAGCCGTTCCTTATGTATATGTGACTATCGCTAATGGGCATCGGTTGGCGCCGAATGACTCCGATTATACCAGATCTAATTGATGTTCAAAGGGTAATTGTTATATTTTTGTTTTAATTTTATTTCATTTATATATGGGGATTAAATAAAATGAACATTTTGTACTGTAGATAGCCCTGATCAGTTACAACATAATTAAACCTTCTCATGCATTCCGAAAAAGTTGTGCAATTGGTGCTTTAAAACGGAATCGGTCCGTACGACTGCTCACCTGCGGCTATTGTGTCGGATTTCTGAAATTTATTTGAGATAGATATCCTGTTGTGGGCGGTTATTTGAGATAGATATCCTGTTGTGGGCGGTTATTTGAAGGTGGGAAAATTGTGCAGATATCTCACGGTCACGGTCGTCGCATATACACTGGAGTATACCAAATGTTTGACACCAATTATACACGAGAAAAAATATTTAATGTGAAGCATTTTTACCCGAATTTGCAATATAAAAAAGAGATACACCATTTGCCAATATCCCAATAAGTGTTATGGAATGTCTTTAAACTTATACTAACGCAAACAAAACACAGGTATTCTATAGTAATATCCAGTTAATGCAAATAAATGATTATTTAATTTGCATAAGTAAGTTGTGACGTGCGAGTGGGTTGTGCAATATCTCATTGATATTCCATGTGTATGTCTACTTATAATACCTTTAGAGTTTAGATTATAGGCATATATATCTACCTATAGTAAAGTAGTCTAAAATTTAAATTGACCCATTGGAGGGGAGGAGGAAAGGAGGACAGCACGTCTCCATGACAATTATGTTGATGTTAATGGGCGTCGGATGTCTGCAGCGGAACCCTGACTGCTCGTTTGTATAATAAAAAAATCCATAAATTTTTTGGCACACATCCTTACACACCCGCGTATAGAGACAGCCATACCGTGGCGTTTCGTATGGTAAATAATGGCAAAATATATGCTCATCCTCAGTTTATGTTGTTGCCCCCAGGCGTCGGGGTCACTCACCAAGTGATGTGACATAAGCCGTATCCGGATGAAATAAAAATCTGGCTCGGTGAAAAAAACAGTCCAAAGATACGTGTAAAAATCTTAGTCATCTAACCGTTTAATCTACACTGTATACTCTATAGACTACAGAACAGAGATTTCTGATGTCTATAGTCTCGTCCTTACACAATAACATATAAATATATAAATATAAATATACTCTAAAAACATTCCTCTTGGTGCAGTCGTTTAATAGAGTCGTATGATCTGTGCTAGTGAGTCCAAAAGCATCGTTTTTTTAAGTCCGTTTGTAAGTTGCTTTAAATTTACTTACTACATCGGGAGGGAGCATAAATTGCAAACGGCTCAGGGCAGTAGATCACGTGAATAGCACTATCTAACCAGGTGCAAGTTGAATGCCAGTTCGATTCGATTTTACATAAAAGAAGTCTTGATAAAATACTAAATTAAACCTGCGTTGAAATAAATGTGCCATATTTTTTGCCACTTTACGAACTGAGAAAAATCCATGTTCATGAGTCAGGTAAACGATCAAATTGGTAAGATTTAACGTCTCTGGAAAATATTAAACACAGGCGAGAGAAGACAGCATTAAATATAGTTAGTCTCACTTTGGTATAATTACTTAGTCAAATTGTCGCGCTCTTAAAATTTTACAAATCATTTTAAAATTTATTTTATTCTTATTATACATAAGTACATAAAATATATTACTACTAAATTAAAAACTAAGAAAGTACATTGGTGTGCTTGTCTCTTAGATAGATTTCTGCCAGCAAACCAAATTAAGTTCATTAACAAAGGTTATAGCAGATGTACATAATAAGAAAAGAAATAAGAATTATAATAAGTAAGAAATAATGCGTCAGATTATTTATTGTACTGTTTATGTGCATGATTATTTTAACCAACTATATATTAAAAACTAAAGACGTTTTATCAATAGTAAATTTTTTGATTGAAGCTAAAAAAACAGGGAAAGCCAACACGATGAAAATATATTTTTTTTTATATTTTGTTGTATTAAAGACGAAGGCGGCCTTTGAAACTACAAAGAAAAAAATAATAGATTTGAAAATTGAGCCAACTTTTTTACGGATATCAAGACAAAATTTTTATTCGACACTGAGAATTTCTGATTGTACAAACGTATTAAGTAACAAACATCTACCAGTCTGCTCTTTTGCCGTTCCCAAAAACTGTGTGTAACATTCTGTAACTTATTTTATTTTTAAAACACCTCGCGACACCGCACAGAGCTATAACAGCGGAATAACAACAGATGTGGTGAGATACATATCTCAAGCATGGCAGTCTTTATAATCTCCGTTTATAATCGTTGTCTCCACTTCAACTACAAGCACGTGCCTTATCACGTAACGCTTATCAACGTCACATCGAACCTGTGCCCAGTCTAATGGACCCTCGTTGAAACGCTCATCATTATTATACACATTTCACATACGTTTCAGAGCAGCAAAATAAATGATTCTCTATCTAATTCATTCCTTGTAATAGTTTTTGGAATTTACCTGTTTTTGGAATTACCTGCTAAGGAACTGTGGATGGATGGCTTTAGACGCGTTGGACTGATGATCTGGCCAAGATCGCGGAGAACTGCTAGATGCATCTTGTGACATTTAATGACTTATGACGCTCTCAGTGGGAGGCCTTTGTCTGTAATTCCACAACTATGCGGTTTAAACGCCACTTCTTATCGCGTACAACTGTTCTGTAGAACCAGCAGCTTCTCTCGCCATTTCCAATCCGATACGACCTACGGGTCTTCAAGAAAAGATAATACCTATTCTTTAAAGGCCAGCAACTCGTCTCTGCACGATTCTTTGTCTTACGAATGTCTATGGACGGCAGCAGTCACTATCCCTGACCGTTTCCCCCCTTTTTCAACAAAGCAACGTCTTTTAGCTGCTGCTGATAATGATGATCTGAACAAGATATAGGAATTGTAATAAAAATATAAGAAATGTAGTGTGAAACAGCGATCGTGCAAAACGAAAATGCAATCGTGCAAATTACCGCTCTCGCATCTTTGACATTAGAGGCATGTCTCAAGAAGTAAAGACACATTTCTTTTTTAGAATGGCGAATATTATCATTGCACCCACTCATGTAAGCTCCCGCTCGTAAAAATCACTATTGCATATTATGTACTAGCAAACTGTTCCACCAGTCATGGCTCTCTATGATCCGTTCAGTCAGCGCCGAGGACATTACAGCTAGAGCTGCCCTCGTCATCAGAGTCGGGGACGAGGGGCCCCACGATCTCTTTGGCCGTGATAATAATAGTTAAATTGGCTATCATGAACTTTCTCGTATCGGGATGCATCTCTCCCATCTAACACCTTTCCCTAAACCTACTCTCCCGACGAGCACTCATAGCAATCCAATGAAGCTCCACTGTATCTCAGTATAAATTCAGGTTCGTAAAAAGACTATTCCAACGGACTTGGAATAAATTTCGACTTCTACCATATTATGATTAAATTTGCGGGTCGCAAGACTGTTCTAGATTTTTTAAAATCTTTATTTAAAGGCAAGGTCAAGTCAGCCTTACATGTACTGAAAGAATAATTATAAACTTAACTCTAAATCCCTTATATATAACGAATTGATACCAAAATTTAAGAATCTGTCACTATGTCCTAATTTAAAATTAGAACTAACAATGTTATGTATAAAAAAGAAAAGTTCAGCTTTATTACATTTAGTGTCCATCATAAATTCTTGTCGGAGCAATTCGTTTCTGTCACATTCTATAAGTAGATGATATAAGACTTCATGTCAGTGGCACGTTGTACAGTTAGAGTTGGTCATTTTGCCCATTAGGAAAAGAAAATTATTCAGTGGAATGTGATTGGAACGAATGCGAAAACAGAGCGTTAAGTCTCTTTTGATGATTTTCGTATCCTAGGGCCAGGGTTTGTTAACAAAGGTCCTATACCAAATACCAGAGTAGATGTTCTAGAATTTCCCCTAGAGATCTCTGCGATCATTTTATCAAGGGCGCAAAAGTGGTTGTTCTTGTTCATCCTTGAGACACAGAAGTAGCAGAGACATGTGGTGGACGCTTAGTGTTTTATCTTAACGACTGTTACAATTTATTGATAAATGGAGCGAACGACGCCACTTGATAACAAATGTTCTGTAGATTATTATGGTTTAATGATTCAAAGGTCGCAAAACAGATCCAGATATTAAAAACATCTATACGGCATAGCAGGAGTCGCTTAATCATATCAGCACGAATAATTTGTTACATTTATTAGTATTTTTACTAAAAATACATGATACATTTATTAGTATTTTTACTAGAAAGTAAGAATGGAAAATCGCACGAAACTCGACAGCTTAGCTGTCTTTTCGGCGGTATCACGTGAGCGGTAGGTCGTGCGGGCCCAGTTCGGCTCCAGTGTACCATGGCACTACCTCCTTAATATCTTACAACTAAGTAATTAAATCATCCGTAGTAAATACAATGTATATATATATACTTGGGTTCACCCCAAGCTACTGAGCCCCACCACCACGACAAAGCTTGAACTATGGTGTGGTCCGTTCAACAATTCCGATATTAATTATTATTAATAACGTTTGTTTGCAGGTTCGCGCGGGATGTGCAGACTCTGCCGAACCATTTCTACTTCTCCGACTACGAGAGGCACAACGCTGAAATTGCCGCCTTCCATCTAGATAGGTACATTTATACTCCTTTTGGATTGTTAAAACATACTGGAGTTTAGGAGGAAAGGAGGGCAACGCATCGGCATAATAATTATGCGGATATACAGGGGTGTCGGTAGTTACTCGTTTGCCCCCTATACTGTTAAAAAGCAGTAACCTGCCTAATTAAGTCATAAGTTACATCCAAGTGAAAGTCAAAGTAATCCAAAGTAACAACCTCTCCATGTCTACTAAATGGCCTTGATTTCATGTATGTACGTGTCTATACGTGTATCGTTTGTTTAAGATCAAGAAACATAATTTTCGGTTACTTGGAAAAGAGAATTGTCGAAGGCGAGCGGGGCTAAGAAAGTTTGCAGAAATTAGCACTGATAAATCAAGAAACTCTTCAGCTATAGGCTCATAAATGCACAAACATGAAAGTCAACGAACCTTTAAGGTTTCATTACAACACGCGACATGAAGCTATTTTGCAACGCCGCCGCCGTCCATGCATACTTCTAGCAAACTTTCATACGTTTCTCATTGCTTCATCATCATCAAAATCATACTTTACAGTGTTAAGATGTGATGAAGGCAGGAGGGAGTATTTGGCTGCATTGCAGCGGAATCGGGCCTACACGGAGGGGTACCTCTCGCTCACAGTGTACGGTCATAATGTGATAATTATAATACCGCGTTGCATCTGGTTTTTGAGTTCAATTTCAGATGAAAAGTCTATCTTTCCCTCTAATAGTCCATTAAAAGCCTTCTGGACATAGCACGGTATCTACATCGGAGAGGCTGATTTAGGTTGTCGTAACAGCCCCCTTTGGGAGGAGTCCGGTACCTTTTCAGGGACTGGCCAATCGCCGAGGTTCCCTGTTTTTTTCATCACACATCTTTGTACAGGCGGCCGATGGTACCCGCGGGGTGTCAGTGATATTCGGTTCAGCCGCGTAACTCACACTGGACCGATGGCAGTGCACAAATGTGTTTCCCCTCTAAACCAAATAAAAAGACCATCGAAAGCTGGTAAATGTTACATAATAGATATCGAATCCTATTCCTAACTATTCACACGTACCATGTTAAAACCGTACATGAAGGTGAAGGGTATAATCAATGCTGGTATAATAGTGTGTAACACAAGTTACAGGGCAGTGTTACCGACTGGTACGTACAGTAGTGCACGGCAATTAGACGACAGCTGACAAGTAATTATTGAGACTACTGACTAATTACATGCAGTACTGACGCGTTGTATACCTTAATACTACGGAATATACATTTCCTTGCGCTCCAGAGCTCTTTGTGATTGTGTTTCTTAGTGATTATTTTGTTGTGATTACTTACTCGAGAACCGTCGCTACGCTGTGGTTACAGGGATGGCAAAATGATTGTATTATTGAATTCCGAAACGAAGTTCCGACTGTATGTGGCCATAAAGAGGTTCCGTTCAACGATTATTCTTTTTCTGTCACTGGGAAACGCGTTTACGCGTCATCACCGGTACTCGGGGTTCCGGGGGCGTGTGGGTTTGCGGCATATTTTAGTGCCGAATACCCACAAAAACCACCGCGAATCAGTGCCACCATTTCTGAGGTGTCCCGGAACTACCTAAGGAACCGACACCACCTCCTTGGAAGGATTGTCTGGCACCAAAAGACAGCTCCACCAAGTTTGGGAGAGTACAATGCGGTGAGGTTCCCATCCTTGCCCCTTGCTCCGTGTGCAAAAGCGCCATCTCCTCCGGATCTAGTCCCATCTTCTTATACGAGGAAACAAAGAACAGCCGCTCGGTTCAATGGGCGGCGTCGCCTAAGGATTCACTCCACTCTACTAATCCCCATCACCACGACAAGGCTTAAACCATGGTAGGGTCCATTCAACGATTCCGATATTCATTATTATTATTAATTTTTGTTTGAAATAATAATACATGAACGCACATTATTAAATAGTATTCGCAGTATTTTATACTGGAATACGTCCTTCAGCTCTGGTTCCTTTACATCAGAATTAGGGACCAAATCCCACTCAGGTTATGGTTAAGATTACATAACATCAGATACATGTATCTGTTTAATAAAAATCCTAAATCTTATAAAATGTTAAATATACTACTCAAAAGAAAATAAGGGCCACTAGTTTATTTACATTTAATTGCAATTTAGTAAACTGAAAGTAACTGATAAGTATATACTCTTTTATGCCTCTTAACTTGTTTCGGTTATTTTAAGAAAAAAGTATTACTTTTTACTTTTTCAATTTTAATCATCTCGCGTTTATCATGCCACCAGTACCAGTACAATACAATTACAGCAACCAGATCCATAACTATGATTCAAGAAGGACATTCTCAGGGTTTGCAGTTGGGTTTTTCTCGAAGAGCTGTCCAAAATGTGTAGAATCGCTTCCAAGACACTGGCCAAGTGTTACCAGGAGACCTGGTTCAGGTAGAGTTCGCATAACAACGACTCATGAGGATCGGCACATCCAACTACGTGCTCGCCGTGATCGTACAGTAACGGCCCGTAAGTTACACCACCTACGGCTGACGACGGGTACCCGTGTCAGTGATCGAACTATACGTAATCAACTGCACGAAGACTAGTAAACGTCGAGACGGCGAGTTGTTCGAATTCCTCTGAGCAGGGTTCAACGTGCAAACCGATTAGGATTCTCCCGTCAGTATTTGAACTGGGAGATTAATCAGCGGGGCATTATTTTCATGATACATCAAAAAATCTTAGTGGCTCTTATTTTGTTTTGAGTAGTATATATGTATTTCCGTTAGTTCGCTTGCAACCCTTAGCACAAGTGTGTAGGCTCGGTAAATATGCTGTTTTGGATCTGTACTAATAAGGAGCTAGGAACTTAGCACAGGTCTAAAATTGTCCATTAAATTGGTGTGGCCTAAATGAGGTGTCCCGAATCTTTCTACGTGTAATGTCGCATCGGTAAGTAATTAGTAAGGGTAAGTAAACAGTTTTTTTGGGATCGCATGTGTTAAAGCACACAAACGGACAGTCGGTGCCTTTGGATGATTACCGACAGGCATGGAAGTGTTGTCCTCCAAGGAACGTTTTGTGATTAGAGATTGGATGGGAGGATGGAAGCAGGGCAACGCAGCGTCACGACAAAAGTTTCGATTGCTAGTTTTTCCCGCTATCCGACAAAAAAACTTGATAAATGTATACTTTTTTGACGCAGGGTACTGGGGTTCAGACGCGCGATGCCCGTCGTGGGGCGGATCCTGAACATGACCACGGAGATCTACGACGTGACCGAGGGCGACATACTGAAAACGTTCTTCGTGTCTCCCGCCAATAACTTCTGCTTCCACGGCAAATGCTCCTACTACTGTGACACGGGCCACGCCATATGCGGCAACCCTGACATGTTGGAAGGGAGCTTCGCCGCGTTTCTGCCCGCTTCGGACTTGGCTGAGAGAAAGGTAAATTTTTGGGAGGATTCAACATGTACAGTTTTAGGATTCTGTAATTGCTAAATAAAACCGGAACCCTAATAACACAACTTGTTCGTCTGACAAAATAACTGGTAATCAAAACCAATATACTCGTACTTCCCGTAGATCTTTAGCAATGGACAAAATCGAATAATGCTTTCTTTTTTCTGCCATTTGAACAATAGTTCAAATGGCAGGAAAAAAGCATTACAAACTGCGCGTCGGTTTATAATGCATTAAACACGCAATTAGTGTGCATAGGACACGAGAGCCTACTCTTGCAAATATAATTTGATTAAATAAAAATGGAGACAATCCTCTATTCTCTCATCGCCCAATACTACAAATATTATTATTGTTTGTATACGCATAAGTCAGTTTCTCGCACCAAACTACTAAATGGATTTTAGTTGCTTGGGATATACATAATCTAGAATATACATTCTAGGTACATATTTTAGATTACAGTCTGGAATGATTTTATAAATGTGTGCGGGGCACAGAAAAAAATGTTAAGAACCTCTCGGATGTTTATTCACTTAAAACAGCTGATTACTTTTAAAATGTAACCCCATAGAACCCTTGTAATTACGCGATTACCTCAAACAATAAACTTCCCAGGTGTGGAGACACCCGTGGCGAAGGTCGTACCACAAACGACGGAAAGCGCAGTGGGAACAGCAGTCCGACTATTGTGAGACGGTGAGTCTATATTTTATTTTACATCCATGTCGTTATAATGAATGAATTTTTATAAGGCGTTTTGTGATGCTTGCTAAATATAAGATTTATTTTATCACTGCTACATGTTCTACATACATACTAATGATGTTAATGTTAAAATATTTATTTAGACCCTTTTCTAACGATTCATTTCAACTTAATAATTTAAATATTAGATAATTATGTTATATTTAACGATGTCTTGATTTAATCACATGAAATGATAAATCTTTTCCGTTGCGTTAAAAAGATGATTATGTTTTTAGAGTAGGTACGTATGTTTACTCTGCATGTTAAAAGTGGGCCTGAACGATTTGGAAATATTTTAAAAATGACACGTGTATAATTCAGCTTTCTTAATTAAATGTCAAAAATAAATACTTATAAAGTTCCAGTAACATGTCCTGACTCACTGATTGATTAATCAGTGAGCCAGGAGCCGAGCGTAAACTTTTAAGGCCATGAATCTTGGTGAGTAGGGTCTTCTTATAGAGCAGACACCCTCTATCGAAGGAGTTCAGAAATGTCTACCCTTAGGGGAGAGAAATGGGGAGAAAGTTAGTATAAGAGTCAGTCTTTTTTTAAATTGGAAACATGAAACTTTCTTTTTGGGTGACTGATAGAAACGAGTAGATATGTATTTATGGTATATGGATATACTTTGTACTCCTAAAGCGGGATGCCTTAGGGGTAGAATAATAACAAAATTAATAGGGTGAATAAAATAAAATATAAAATAGGGTTTGACATTTTGTACATATGTGTTAGGTTAGTCTGAAAGTTCCTCATCTTTGAAGTTAGGAGCATAAAACTTTGTCCTCGGGATTTAGATTACAAATAAATGAAAAAGTATATTAGTATTTATGGGAATTCCACTGCTATGGACAGAACCTCCCTAAATCAGAAGACACAAAAGTCTTCGCAAGTATGAACTGTAGAGGCCGGAGCAATGGCGCCGCCAACCAGTAGTAAGTTCCTCCGAAAAAGAAAAAAAAAGTCAAAAACCGGAGATACGTTCGTGAAACCGCGAGGTGTTGCTATTTATAAATATATGTCATAATTTCTTCACGCAATTTGTTTTTTTTTTAAGAGTCTGACGTGTTCTTAAGCTTGCTGTGTGTATGTCCCTTTGTTTGTAAGTTACACATGTGTGTTGGACTACTTTTAGGTGCGGACTACTCCTCCATATGATTCCGGTCGGAGGCTTCTGGACTTGATGGACATGTCAATTTTCGATTTCCTCACTGGCAACATGGATAGACATCATTACGAGACGTTCAAGTGAGTCGACCGATTTTTGTAGTATAAGAGGAAAATGAGCGGCAAGGGCCATAGACACTTGCATTTTTGTTATGCAGGTGTGTTCTCTTCTTTAACTCTGCCCTTCCAATATGTTATAAATCTCCAAAAAGTACACGAAACATAATTGTATAGTATTTTTGTTTTTTTTTCGGCGGTATCGAAATGCATATTTTTATAGGAGCATAATACAAGATAGCACAAAAGGGACAAATGAGAAGTGGGAGTCATTTGGTTACTACAGACGCCTATTAACATCCTCCTTCAACCCATACCATCTATTGACCACCGGCTAATCACAAACCGCACCGATACGCGATAGCGCAGTTGTCAGCCTGACACCATCTGAAGTCTTTATAATTAATTAAATAAATTCAAAAAAGACTTCACCGAAATGCATGTGATGCAGACATAATGTGTAAGCTTGGTATCCATTGAGCAAGTTGTGTTAATAATTATTACAGAATGTTTGGAAATGAAACCTTCACCCTACATCTGGACCAAGGCCGGGCATTTGGCAAGGCGTTCCACGATGAGCTGAGCATTCTGGCGCCACTTCTACAGTGCTGTGTCGTACGCCATACGACTGTCCAGGTGCTATTAAGGTAAGATTTCTTAAGAAAGAAGACTCTGGACTGGACTGGAAGAGATGCACTGGGTTGTTCTTGAACGTACGTACCCTCAAGTAATATTTTTTCTGTCCGGATGGAGGTGGGTAGATTTTTATTTTTCGGATTTCCCCCATCAGACATTGACGTCTCTACTACTCCTGTGCCGCCTTGATCCCTTGAGCTAGCAGGGAACCTTTGATAAAATCACCGCCGTGATGCTTGAGGGAAAGCCAAAACTGTATTGAAACTTGAATTTAATCGGAACAAAATAAGAGAACTGCACCCTGCATATCGAGCATTAGGCGCTAATAGGAATACAATTTTCTTCAACGCAAATAGATTTTCACAGAGATTCGAAAGAGAAGGATGATTTTTTAAGAAATGTGCGTAAAAGTTCCGAAACAGACGAATAAACTGTTCTTATCGAGCTGAACAAACTATTTTAATAAATTAACAACAAATTGAAAAGACTTCAACTACATAAAATATATTGTAATACTTTCAAAGTGTTCTGTTCCGGCTGTAATAGGAAACATAGAAAATTGAAATCCACAGTCGCTCGAAAATGAAGTAAAAAAATATTTTTACAGTTATAATTCAGATGAAATATGCAACAACGATGCCTCTTCATGCCAGTTCCCAAATAGGATACGCAGAGATAACGGAGTCACAGGGCGGCAATATCACGATGCAAATCTACCTCATACTCCGCCACCTTCAAAAATTTCATCGTACAAACACGCCGGTTGCGAAGCCACCGGATACCACTTTCTAACACTATCCCATAATTTTTTTTTCTTTTTCGCAAATTTCTACTGTTAAATATTCTTTTCCAGGTTCCACAATGGTGAGCCCCTGTCAAAGGTTTTACGGGAGTCCATGAAAGCAGATCCCGTATCACCCATTCTATGGGAGCCTCACCTCGAAGCCTTAGACAGGAGAATCGTAACAATCTTAGAAGCAATCAGAAAGTGTGTAGAAAAATCAGAAAATCCATTACAAATTGAATTGAATGACCTTGTATGACCACTGCGTCTAATATTATTGGAGAGACATATAACCGATTACAAAAGTGCTGAGATAAACTTGTGAATATCAGTGTTAGTTGGTGATAACGCTGTTAAGCGCAGTGCTATTGCGAAAAGCCTTTAGGGCCAGTCATCTTTTAGGTAAATCGCAAGGAACACAAACAATATGTGTGAAGTTTCATAAAGTATCGCAGAAGATGATATGTTGATATGGAAATGACAATTTAAAATCATGCATATAATTTATTTGTACTTTTTATTTTGGTAAATTAAGACCAATAACAACATTTTTAACATTCCGTGTTAATTGCAATCTTATCCTGCATGATGAGCTCATACTTAAAATAGACAAGGTTCGTTTTGTGTCTACCAATAGTAATATGATAGCCCTATTCGATTAGAGCTTCTTGAAGGCGGATGGATATTGATGACAACATGATTTTCCAAGAGTTGTGTTTCATGTGAGCAAAGTTGATGATTTTTAAATTGAAATTAAATAAGTATAACGTTAGAATTGCAAAATGCGTCTATTTAATAATAATGTATTAATATTTCATTTACTTAAACAGTTCATATCAAATAACGTTTATGAAGTTGCATAAATTGTAATATTGCATAGTGTGTATAGCCCCTACATTGAAATAACGATAACATTGGTGCCAAAGATTATCCAAATGAATTTAAACAGGTCTTGATGTGATCTTTTCACAAATGCCAGGATGAGCCATTATACATGCCAAAAATTTGTTCGTACAAATCTGCTGGAAACCATCGGCTATTCGAAGTTTATGTGTTGTAAAAACTAGATCTTTTGTAAAATTTTCTCGTAATAAATACTGTCAGTTTAATTTAGACTCAAGGTGCAAAATAAAATTATTTGTTTCTTTATTATTGTATTTTACTTATTTTTCAGTTTACAAAGGTTTTGTTAGGGCTTTGACTGTTTGATAGACGAGTGCTTAATTGATTTGTCGTAAAATAACAATATGTTATATCACATAGAAATATTTTGACATATATTTATGCCAAAATAGTTTTGATTTGTTTGGTAAACATAATTATTTCTTTTATTACACAACTCGATGTCATCAAATTAATA
This sequence comes from Eumaeus atala, assembly GCA_017140195.1. Lineage (NCBI taxonomy): Eukaryota > Metazoa > Arthropoda > Insecta > Lepidoptera > Lycaenidae > Eumaeus > Eumaeus atala. The sequence goes on from JAFELO010001116.1 coordinate 560,900, forward strand.
TCAAAATATTATCAATGAAATAAGCAGCAAAATATATACTTAACAAGGTTTGAAATCTGAGGAAAATAGCCACGTCTTTATAATTACTATTTTTCCTTGATGCATTTGTAATTATAAAAGAAACCGCTAAAAGTTTTATAAAACTTTTACATATTTTAAATAATCAAATGTGTTGTTTGTCTAGTTTTTACATAACATCGATGTATGTTTCAAGACTATTATAATTTAAGTAGTTTATATGTATATTTTGAAAGTCTGATGTGTAGTGATGTAAGTGAAAGTCGACTTGTACATAACAGTGAAATGCAAATTATATTAAGTTCCTTGTACAGATGACTTCATGTGATATACTAATTTGATGTTTATGCATAATTTAATGTATCCTAAATATTTACTTTGCCACTCGACTAGTAAGTGTTATCTGAGGGCGTTACTTTTTAGTGAGAATTAAAAAACTAGCAGTCGGAGAATCCAATAGTCAATTCAACATGGATACAGCAGTAATGGTCAAAATATTACCAAAATTGAAATATCGCAATAAGCGTGAAACCGCTGCGTTTTGTCACATAATGTGTAATTTTTCTAAAGAATATCCCGTGAAATCTTCTGTGCGCTTAGTTAATATTATCTGTTACCATAGCTTGAAGCTCAAGAATAACATATCATACGAATTTTTAATAGTGATATAAATTTAAAATATATATTATATATAATAGTAATATATTCTGTTTTTAATTGTTATTGTATTTTATTTATATTTAATTTGTATGATAAAATTTATTGGCAAACAGTCCGGGCCTAGCCCAATTTAAGTTTACCTGTTCGTTGTTGTTTTAAATACCTGGAACGAGCTGAAATTTGCGCAGAGATATTTACTAACTACACGTAAAAACTGATTTGTGCGTTACTTATTACATTGTGCACACTAATAATAAAAACATTTAATATCTTTTTCTTTACAAAGTTTTCCTTTCATCTTAAAATTGGCAATTACTGATCTCATACAAAAAAATTCTCACTGTTTTGTGTTTATTGCCAAAAAAGGTATTCCGATAATTATATAATATATGTAAAACCGCATTACCATTAAAACACTCCGTTGCTGTAAGCGCAAGATTTAAGATTGAAACAAGTATATATGGGATAATAGTACATTCATTTGTATGTATGCGAATTTTGTCTCAATTTTATATCTCATTTTTCCAAAATATGAGTGTTATGAAAGGTTTAAAATATTTTTTTAATACGTATTTACAGACAGATTTAAACTTCTTCTTTAACATTAAGTATTGGGCTTGATGATGTAGGTGAAAAATCTGCTTACTGTAAAATATTGTAAAAATATTCCGCACCAAAATACGCATTTTGGTAAATGCTAGAGCATATTTTAGTACATATTTCAAATTTTCGCGTATAGACAAATATAAAAGAATTAAGTCCATAGTGTAAATTTTCTATTAATAGCTACCAAATCAATATACGTATACAATATACAATAGACTCTTCAGATGACAAAACATCGAGTGTATATTCTTAATTAGTAATTTGTAAGCACTTAAAACGTAATCAGGTAATTTATATTGTACATCAATGACTAATAAACATTAGTCATAGTGGCATGGTCAAGTGCTTTGAGTGGCATGTTATTAGTTATAGTGGCATGGTCAAGTGCTTTGAGTGTTGCTATAGACGAGACTTGCCAAAGATGGGGTGTATGTGAGTGCCGAGTGTTTCTGTTAATTGTTAATAAACCGATGAATTTATTGGGACGTTTCATTATGAAAGTGTTTTAATTATGCGGTGTCGCATTTTATTCGAGCCTTCATACATTTTGTCCACGTGTAAATTTTCTCCTAAACCTTTTTTTTAACGAATCTTCAATAAAATACCCTGGTCTAGAATGCAGGAATAACGGCAACTGGGTTATGTGGGAAACTTACCCACTAAAACCCCCGCGGAGAACAATCTAGGCATCACCGAAGAGCTCTGGGAACTCGCAACGCTACAACGCAACAAGAGTCATGTGAAGAGGTAGTGCCATGCTAAATAGGAGGAGGTAGTGCCATGCAGCATAGGAGGATGTAGTGCCATGCTACATAGGAGGAGGTAGCGCCATGCAGCATAGGAGGATGTAGTGCCATGCTGCATAGGAGGAGGTAGCGCCATGCACAGTGCATGACACTACATCCTCCTGTGCAAACGGAATAGGGCCGGCACGACCGGGGAGGTACCTCTCGCTCACTTAATACCGCCGTAAAGTGACATCCTCAGTGTCGGGCTTAGTGTGGTTTGTGAGCAGCCGGTGTGCTATTGGAAGTGGGGGGCGAAGGAGGGCAACGCATCGGCACAGTAATTATGTGGATTGCTCGTTTGCCCCGTCCTTGAGACTGGTACAACGGCTTGTCTTAAAGTGACACTGTTACATCGAGATGGATCAGAATATGCTCTCATGATCTATAAAGTGACACTGTTACATCGAGATGGATCAGAATATGCTCTCATGATCTATAAAGTGACACTGTTACATCGCGATGGATCAGAATATGCTCTTATGATCTATAAAGTGACACTGTTACATCGAGATGGATCAGAATATGCTCTCATGATCTATAAAGTGACACTGTTACATCGAGATGGATCAGAATATGCTCTCATGATCTATGTTATAATTTAAATACAGTGTCTTTTGGACATGCACATTGGTGATGTAGATTCTTCCAAATGTTTACTACTCATTGCCTCTGTGGTGTAACGGCCCGGGTGTCGACTGTTAAGACTGCTGGCCGCGGCTGGGATCCTCGGTTCGATGCTCAGGTCGGACAACGTATTATTCTGAGCAATCCGTGGTTTCTCAGCTTATTCTGAGCATGCATTACATTGTCCGGGATTGGAATGTGCCCCAAGTGGCCATAGGCTTACCACCTATGACATCGTGGGCCTCAGTACTTTTTTTTTTGACGCGAGGAAACGCATTTACGCGCCTTTACCGGCCCTGGGTGGGGTCCAGGGGTGTATGGGACTCGCGGCACATGAATACCCACAAAAAATACCGCGTGTGCCATCAGTGCCGCCCTGGGTGAGGTGCCCCGGAACAACAATCATCAGGGCACCTCGACGGCTAGCTAGCGCCCTAAGGGACCAACTCCACCTCCACCCCACCAACTATGGGACAGTGCAATGTGGTGAGGTTCCCATCCTTGCCCCTTGACCCGTGCCCCTTGGCTAATCGTGGGTGCTCTAGTATATCTGCTGGACTAACGAGTTGTGGATGTACTAGTACACATCTACCTAACTCTTCGGGGATAAAAGGCGTGAAGGCACTTTTACTTTTACTTTGACTACTGAAACTGAAACCCGGGCTGAAAGATCGGTTAAGCTTTTGGTTTCGGCAGAAAAAATCAGTTTCGGCCGGACTCTAATGATTGTTACAATGTTGTGTACATATTATGTGCACTTTGTTCATAAAATAAAAAATGTAGCGCGGTCAACCGAGTAACACGAGATAGAATTCTCCACATGTGGACCTTAAAATGGCGATCCTAATTCTTACGCTCTCTTACGCCCCGAATTAGTAAGCACTTTGACGACCGCCGTCAAGCATAGCATCGTGACAACCAAAACTGCGCCAGCAGTGGTAACATAGCTCGGAACGGAGAGATAGCTGGTTTGAATGCCGCCTGTAGTCCGTTTTTTAATCTCAGAGACTAGACTGGTATAAGTTTACGCGAATGTTACTCATTACAATAAAACTAGGTATAGGGATTCTGTCGCGGTTTATTTAAGTATTTCACTAGTCCGATGTTTCAGAAGCTTTACAGCAACCGTAGTCACACTGACTGAGATGACAGATGTCCTGATGTTATAAGTTTTTAAAAGTACCCGAATAATTATAATTTTAGTTGTTCCGATTAACCCAAACATTATTTATTATATCTTGCTGTCTTGAGGTGCTGTTTACTTTTTAAGTTGTTTATGTTTACCACTGGGTCCCGAGCAGAGGGAAGAACCCTGCCACCTTCTCTATAGACATTTGGATGCTTTTTAATTTCAATAGCCTCACGGATTCCAACATCCTTGGAAGAAGTCTGTGTTCTCTTGTGAGGATTTGCGCTTTATCAAATCTATTGTAATGGCACGGGCCCACTTCAGCATGCTCCCAGACCGCAGATTTTGTGATACATCTGTCATCGCAGTCCACCCGTGGACTTGGTTGCTGTTAAGCTTCTGAAACGTCGGGCTAATTAAATCATGAAATAAACCGCGATGGAATTCGTAAAAATAGTTCTATTGTAATTCTTAAACAGTTGTGCCATTATATCGGTAAATAAGTACATGCAATCTCTTAAATTTATATATTTCTGTTGTCTAATACATGTAATACAAATCCTTGTGGTACTTAGAACAGTGCTGGGCAAACGTGGTGTGATATGTCCACAGGCAAAGTTCCAAACAGACATATATTCACAAATGGTTATCCATTGAAGTGGGCGAGGGGGCCGCTAATCTCGTAAAGATCGTATAAACCGAACAAACAAAGATACGTGGCCTCCATAAAAAGCTGATATGCGAATGTGTAACATTTTATAGCTTTACGACGGTTTGCAATTTCTCGTTTTGCTTTTATTCATATTTTATATGGAAACTATTAGTAATATAAATATACCAGATTTATTTGTTTATTAGACTACTAAATAAATTAATTAAATAAGTCTCTAAATAAATAAGTCTGCTTTGAAAACCGACCAAGTGAAGTTAGTTACCCAGTAACAGTTTGTTTTAAAGTCATTGCAAAACCGGCCAAGATCGAGACGGACTCGCCTAGGAAGGGTGGAACCTAGCAGCTAACAAGAAAATCCCATATCTCTTAAACTACCAAACTATTTTCTAAAATATTCCGGTATTTATTAAATAGAAGGGTTTTGGAGGGTACGCTTTTTACACACTCTTTGTATAATTTAAAAGCAAATATCACACAAAGTATTAGCATAATTATAATACTTCCTTAGAAACCTTGATTACATTTATAAAAACCTATTCGCGAGCCA
>JAFELO010001116.1:570432-589213 GCA_017140195.1 Eumaeus atala
TATATAAACGTGTTATGAAAGACTATAGAAAGATTAATATATACATGTGCTAAAGTGAATAGTGAATAATGCAGAATCCTTTTCGAACTAAGCGAGGTAAGTTACTTGTTGAAATATCAGTTCGTGATATAATCTAGCGTGGGGTATGGCTCCCGCCAGGGCAGCACGTTAAGTTTGACGTGGAACAAATGTCGGCAGTTGTTTAGACGGCCCTGTTGTTGGCTATTTGGAGTTAAACTAACAGTTTTAGCCGAGTTTTGAACCCGGAGGCTCTACACTAGCGCAGTGTCGGGCCCAGCGACGGCACTGCTTCCTATTTAGTACTTGACTCGTGCACGTGAATTGCGATCATGACACATATATCTATATATACATACTGATTGTCTGTTTGTTTATTTGTACTTAATAGGCTTTAAAACTACTGGACCAATTTTTAAAATTCTTTTACCATTAATCTGTATATTATCTGTGAACATAACCTATACAACATTTTCTAAAACGGTTCAATCATTATAAAACTTGAATAACGTAACCAAAGTTGTGAAAAAAATATCAAAGCAAACTCTTACACCGCTGCAGAAGTTACTGACAACTTGTTATCCCGACCGACATTGTTCTGTCATTAATTTAATTTGTTGTCATTACCCATGACACTGATTCTTAATTACCAAGAATTTATAGTTTTTTAGTACTAAGTTTACTTGTTCTTGGATTAACTTTGCTTTACTTTGCTGTCTAGCATTTACACATTTAGCTATTTCTTCACGGTTTGAGCCCTTAGTTCAGCTTACAGCTGACTTGGAAGAATAAACCCACTAGGGATCATAATTTAGACCTTCCTTAAAAGCGTTAGTGAGGTAGACACTCGTTTTTTTTTTAAATACTTAACTAAGCTTTAGGCGTCACAAAGCAAATATATCAAAGTCAGACAAAATTAACTTGGCTGCAAAAATATTTGGAAATGTACAATGCAATCGAAATCGATATTGAAAATATAGGCGGGAAAAAACGCTTAGACGTCCATACAGCATGGCTCACTTTAGTGAACCAGATTTATGTGCAATTGCGTGGCGCTCTATTGTTTCTGGGCAATTTATCACCGACGCCCGCTCCCAAGTCACGGGCACAACAATTCACTAATATTGGCACAGACATTGTGCTGCCGTGTTTAGTCGATCATTGTGTATGACGTACGGCCAAGTATACACGAGCACTTAAGGCTTTTATCTATGAAACCCTTAACTCTACTCCTGCCGTGTGTCTAGACTGTTACGTCTACTAGTGGCCTAAACTTACACTTGTCGGGTATGATGTTAATCTAGTAATACATCAATAAATTTTGTAAACTAATTTATTTATTTAGGAAACAATTTATTTAGTGACGGGGAGCCGCTGGATGCAAATGGCTCGTGACCGTGACCTGTGGCGCTCTATAGAGTAGGCTTATATCCAACTGTGGACGTCGTCCGGCTAATGAGTGACACCTCTTTTTATACGCGGAGCAAATCTTTTATGATCTTCCACTAGGCCTGGATTCAATCCAGTGATGTATGAATGATCACCTGTTAGAGGGTGAGGGGGGGAAAGATGCGGAATGGAAATAATCATTACGGGGCGGCTCCCCGGTCATGATTTTGTCCTTGAGTCAAACGTTCGCGTCAGTTCCAAAGCCATTTTACCGCGCGAGCTACCCCTGACATCAGACATCAGAGCTGGGGAGATGAGGAACCGATAACTCTGGCCTTGGCAATAATCATTATATTAGCAATTACAAAGACTCTGGTATCGCAATGCATCTCTTCAATCTAATCCAATCCAATCAACTTTGTCTCGCACTTTTTTTGCACTTTCTTCCACAATTTTGCTTTATTCTGATCAATATACTACTTCCAGGTTACAACAACTTTCAACCTGGACTACGAAGTAGTTACATACTACACCGGTATACCAAAAGAATTTATAAGAGTAAGGTAGTGCCATGCTGCGTCGTAGTTGAATTGGGTCGGACCAACCGCGATACCGTAGTGCCCGCTCAAATCAGCTGCAATTTAGCATGGCTAAAGCTTATTGTTAAAGTTACTTAAGTAATAAATTTACACTCATATTACGATATTCTTAGCGCGATTATTTTATCGCGAATTCTCTGTCCAAAACACCCCTAAGAGCTCGCAGACTGTAGTCTGTGTACACAACCCAGGCCTATATTAATGGGGAAGAGGCTCGATGTCTGGTATCTGATATCTAATTATATTTTATCGTTGCGTTCCATTTCGTTTTTTTTTCGTGCTTTATTATTTTTCCCCCTAATTTTAGTAAACATCTTCTTCAATTTATGAAACCTCAAAATTGCTGAGCCCATATGATATTTAAGAGTATTTAATTGGAATAAAACATTGTAAGCATTAACTTTAGCTGTGGGTCTGTTGGAGCCATGGATCTATTCCATTTTTACGAAATCACATCCAAAAGCTAAACAATAAGGACATAGTAGTTACAAGTCCATAAAAAACATCGCAACAATTTAAACCCCTAATACGAATGTCTAATCCTTAGCTGTAACACTTTTTAGATGTACATTTGAAAAATGTATAAAGTGCACGGGCACTGAGAGCGGATAAATGTCCCGATATCTCAGCTGGAACTGGCCCCGGTCCCGCGGGACACTGGAGCGTTTTAATTGTCCATCCGAGCTCCCAGACACCACCGGACAGTCGCTGAATAAATACTAAGCTTTTAGAATAAACCGAAAATGCAGGTTATTGAGCAAGAGTTATATCTCAACATATCTAGTGTAAGGCTTGATTTTCATGTTACAACAGCTGCTCCGTAAGGTTTTACCTGCGTTTTATCTATCCCAGCTTTTACGGGATATATAGTATTTTTATTGTTCATTTGTACTTGCATTTATATTTGTGAAAGAAAAGTAAAAGATTTATTTATCTTTAAAGCAAAAACTACTGAAGAAATTCGGAATAACTATTTCCTTATTGCGCACAAAAGAAAAGAACTATTGCTCACATGATGATTAAAGCTATTAAAATCTATGTACAATAGGCGTCCTTACCGTTCTAAAGCCATACCTCCCAGGCCACCACCATGCATATATAGGTATATAATATACTACTAGCTGTCCCGGCCGACGTTATTCTGTCATAAATTGAATTATTTGTCATGTTATACCGTGTAATGTTTAGGAGGCCGAAATTAGAATTTATAACATTTGTCTTTTTGTAAATCAATGAATATTTGACATACTTTGTGTAATATCCATGCGAAGCCAGGATGGACTGGTAGTATATAATATAGTCATAGTTCACATTCATGTTTTGTGACTCGTGCTGATTGCAATACCGCAGCTACTAGTTCCCCTACAACATGTAAATGGAAAGGGTTTTTAGGTAATAAATAATTGGGCCGAGTGTGTTTGTTGATTTACGGTTATTAAAGATACGCTATTGAGATAACACGGGCCGTTACAAATGAAATTTGCATGCAAATGTCTATTCTCTTTTGATAGATGGACTTAATTGTTATTGCTTTTAAATATCAAGTACCGAAAACTTTGTGACCAGTGTGAAACCACTGGTCACAAAGTTTTCACAATCTCTAGTAATTTATTCCTAGTTTAACCCGAATGGCATATTGTATTAAAATTCCTTTAGCGGATTTTATCGCGCTTTATTTAAATATCTTTCCTTAATCATTTTTCTTGATAGATCGATTTGCGAGTTATTGGTACGAAGCTCCTTATCGCGCGTTGCGAAGGAGGTTAGACGGAAAAAAATGAGACGAAAAGTAGTCAAGACACTTTTTGTTATAGTGCAGTAAGCCGCGTGACGTCCGCGTGTTTCTCTGTCTGTCTCTATCCCTTTCTCTCCCTCTATCTCTCATAGAAAGTAAGCCAACGATTTCCGTTCCGTCTTTCTATTTTGCTTTCAACAGCGTAGTATCGCGAAGATTATGTTTGTTTTTGTACCTAATAAATAATAAAAAAAAAATATTACGAGACCTACACTAACTAATCGAAAGGACCTTCGTTCCATCGCGTATAATATACAAAGGTAATTTTGGCACCAGTGGCTTCTTGTGTACTAATGATTCTTAATTTTACGTCATTGGTTTGTATTAGAACAAATTTATCGCGGTTATTTAAATATCTATTCACTTTTGTTTATTGACTTATGAGTTATTACATTTAAATATTGCCCTTCGGTAACCCACGGGCCAGTGGATTCGTGACTCTCTCAAAATTCCTCCCTTTCAACTATTAGAAAGCACGAAACACGATATGCAGCTCTTCCCGTTGGCATTATGTAATCTAGTGGTACGTGAGCAGTTGAGCAGAGATGCAGTCAGGGAGGCATGGTGTAATGCAACTGAATTAAGCGGGAACGACTGGCGAGCTACCTGTCGCTCTCTATTGTCGCGTTTGTAGTCCATGGACGGGAGATGGAAAGGAGGACAACACCAACTCAAAAATCAATAATCCTGAATATATATAGTTGTAACAATTATGTTTCGAAATTTAAATATTTTATAAAAAAGTATATTTGTGATCTTTGACTGTAAGGCTTAATGTGCTCTGTGTTGAAGAAATGTCACTCTTTTACCTTTTGGCCATGGCGAGGTGACGTTATCTGCCATCGCCGAACTATAATTAAATAGTTTTTTCTCTTCAGCCTGGAACCTACATATTTGTGTCACAATGCACGAAGTAATATTTCATTAAAAGGGTGAGTTCATGATTTCCTAGCGACGCCATGTTTGATTGTTGTTTTGATCATAAATACTATTTAATTGTAACAGAGTTTATATATTTCCTGGTTTGAGTTGGCTCATGAAGCCAAGAGAATGTTAATCTTACTGGTTGTGTGTTCCTTTTCAGAGCTCTACTCCTTTTAACTTTTGTTTTTCTTTTTATTTAACACTATATTATTCAAATATATGGAATGTAAGAAATGAATGACAATCAACACAATGAAGGAAAACAAACAATAATTATATAAATAAAGGACTATCCAAGTTGCAGCCGGGAGTCTACCAGATGTCTTATCTGGTTCATACCCTCACCTTTTTACTAACTAATAACAAAAACTCCATTGTTGTTCTTGTAGTATTTTAAGTCTGTCCTGGATTGTGAATATGGAAAGACCAATTGAAATAAGTGTATATGAAAGTCTAACTAAACCTATATAGTCTCTTTAGCCCCCATGTGAACTCCTTTTATAGAAAATTATAGAATCGAATAACATAAATTGTAACATAGTAAGAGGTAGTGCTATGCTGCATCACAGTGGAATTAGGTCGACACGCACGGTGAGGTATCTCTCGCTCACTTGATGTGAGTTTCGTGCGGTTTGTGAATAGGCGGAGGCCCATTTGGGGAGGGGTGAAAAGGAGGGCAACACAGAAGGAGTCTGATGTCTCGTTGGCCCCCTTTACTATAAAAAATACGCTCATTAGACCCTTAGGCTCCGTTCGCAGGAGAGTATTTATCGGGTATTATAAAAGCGCTTTTTTATCTTTATTTAAAAAGCTTAACCAGATTTAATATGTCGCTCTGACAGGATCATGGACAATGTTCCTTACCTTAAAACTAATTAAACAAAACAGAATAATTCTATATGTACTTCTAACTACAGATCTATGAAGACTGATGTGAGGAAAAACGTAATTTATAAAGTTTATGTAATAATATTATCTCATCTGAAAGAGGTTGAGACAAAACTAATGTTACAATCAAAAGATTCTTTTGGAAGATATTTACATTTTTCGGTGCGGAATGCGTTATTCCGAGAACATTCCATCAGGTCGTGCACCAGGTCTTCAGGCACACCGCACTGCTCACAGAGAAACGCGAATATCCTCAATGGCGAACGGAGCGCAGTCTCAAAGTAACTACTGCTTCTTGTCTGGGAAGTTTAAGGTTGTTACTCCATGGTATTGAGTGGCTGGGGCTGGATAATATCGTACCACAAGCCTTTCTCTCTCGAGCGCAAAACAAAATATTCATTCCATGAATTATAACATTGATTTTTAATTAAACAAATATAGTTTGTACAATAGGGTAACATTTTATATTCTGTACCATCCACGATAGCCTGTCCGGCTAAACTATCCAGCTGCTCATTGCATACAATACCACAATGCGACGGAGCCCATTGAAATTTGAGCGACTGGCCGTTTGATGTCAACCTAAGTATGGTATCTAGCACCGAGTAGGCAGTCGGTGTGCCTCGCATGCTCTAGATCACCGAGCCAAGTGCTGAAGCGCACTTTTAGAAACCGTAAACAAAACTATGTTAGAATGTAATATGAATGTAGTATGAAAGGGCCTCACTAATTGTGTTTTTAAACTGTTAATTACTACTACATTGGGGATCCAGAAAAGCAACACCGGCTCCGTCTTTATCTTTGGAACCATCTGTAAATCTTTTGTTAAAGTTTTTATATCTCTGATTAATAAAATCAATACAAGAAAATTTCGAACTATAATTATTATAGGAACGTTTCGCTTTAGAGAGATTATGAATGTCTAAAGAAATTATTGCACCTAAATCTAAACAGCTGACCCATATACTAATCGATAACATCCCCGACAGACGAGTAGAGTGCACGTTAAGATGAGCGAGACTTTCATAAGCAGTCATCAACAAGGTATTATTTTTGTTACGAAAGTATCTGGTGGTCTTAAACATTTGTAATTCTTGTAATAAGTTAATAGTTAAACTATTTTTTCCAGATTTAGCTTTAAGTATAAATTTACCATCTAAATAAGCTCCTCTCTCATGCAGTGGAGAGAGACAAAGCTCACCCTGCATTACATGAATAGGAGTCGTTTTAATGTATCCTACAGTGAACCTCATCGATTTATTTTGAATTTCATATAGTCAGCATAAATAGCTACTACAAATATTTGCATACAGACTACTTCCGGAGTTTAGGCTGCTCCTTATAATAGCAACACATAATCTTCTCAGATGTTTTGGATATACACCCCAGCTGGGTCCCGCCAACACTTTAAATATATTTAAATATTTGAAAATTTACTATCTAACTCTGCAATATGTATATTCCATCTTAACGCACGATCCACAATCCCAAAAACCTAGTGGCTCTAAACACTTCGACACGGTTCTCGTTTAAACAAAGAGATATTTATTTGATATTGCCCTTGTTTAACAGATATGTTTTATAGTTTTAACGGGTGAAATTTCCAAACCTATTTCCAAAAGCATTTTTAATATTATGTCTAATGCAGATTGCAAATCCCTGGTAGCTTTATTTATATTTTCTCCCTTTATATATAGAGCATGGTCGTCAGCATATTGTGAAATTACAACGTTAGAGATTTGTTTACAAATATGAATAGTTGCGATATTAAGCAACAAAGGGGATCTCCTTGGGGTATCTCGCGTCCCGTATATCTAGATAATACAGCAGTACCCACTTGCATAATTAAATTTCGTTCCTTTAAGAATGACCACAAATATCTACAGACTCTCGACCCAGCTCCTAACCTGTCCAGAGTATCCAGTTAGGCTGTAATATCTACATTATTGTAAGCGTGTTCTATGTCTATAAAACAACCGAGTGTGATTTGATTTTTAGAAAACTCCAGTTGTATTCGAGTCATCCAAGTACTTAGTTTGTCGAGACTTCCCGAACCAAGCAGTTCCCTCATGAAATTGGTTGCCCTTTTCCACATACCACTCCCATATCTTGGTTGACATTGAATGAAAAATTTGCATAAACAAGACATAAGGGATACAGGACGAAGAGATGATAAGGCCTGATATCTATTCCAAGCCAGGCCTGACCCATGACCCAGCATGGGTCAGGCCTGGCTTGGAATAGATATGATTCGGACTTTGCGTCACTGCAAAGGTACAAACTTAAACTGTAAAATATATTGAAAATTTGTAGACGACTAATAAAAGCATTATCTGGTAAATGATTGATCATGGAATATAAAATATTTTCGACACCGGGGGAAAAATTTCTGCATTTTAAACAACTTTCTAGATCACACAATAAAAAATTTGACTCTATTTGAGGATTTTTATATGACAAAGCCGGATAATTGGGAGAAAAAAGATCTGGAATTAAACTACATAAAAGTTCATTATCTGTCAGTTCGTCAAAAAACGTATTAGACGCCTTTCAACCACTTCATCCTGCGCCACATATCATTTACCGAAGTGGACTCATCAATTGCCGTACAAAAATTTGAAAAAGACTTAAAATTTGCTTCTCTAATAAGTGCCTGAGATGAGATTCTTTGATTTTATTTTTTAATTTTTCATGATTCTCAGGAGTTGAGTTCTTTTTGAATAATGTGAGAGCGAGTCGCCTTTCCGCAACGGCTTTCGATATCTCTGTATTCCAATATGTTTTAGGGATAAGTCGAGAGGGGTCTTGACTAATTCTGACGCATCGGCTGCTTCAAAAGTGAGACTTAGAAATTTGTCTCTAAAAATGAGTGTATACCTTTCCAATGAGCTTTCTTAAAATTTCTTTCAATTTTAATATATTGAAGATTGATTAGTGTACGATAAGGTTATTTTGATTATCAAGTGATCGCTTTCCAAGGACTGACAATGACTTCTTTCAATTAAAAATTTTAACACATATAAATATAAAAAAATTTAACACAAATAGCTGTAACACAGGGATTTAATAATTGAATTGAAACTAAATGAGAACGGACAGAGTTATGTACGATTACAACACCACCATACGAATCATCTTGCTCACATCGGCAAATATTATAACCCCTTGTCTTAAGTTAAACCTCACTATTTAACCACATCTCACTAATAACCGCCATATGAACTTTTTCACTGTTTAACAGATTATGAAATCCTACAATTTTGGTTCTCAAACTTTGTGAATTCCATTGAAAAATATTGAAACAATAAAAATCCATTACGTACTGAAAAAGTTTTTGAAACGCAAATCCCAGATTCATTGTCACACTACCGCTACCAACCACTCAATGGATAACGACGCTACCTCATTTATCTTGCACTTGAAATCATTTTGGGGATTGCAGAAAACTGAGTATAATGTACACAATAACTGCCTAAAATTAAAAACAGAAAAATATTTCTCTCTTCTTTCCTTTTTCTCCTTGGTCGCATTCTCGCATTCAGATTCATTGATAATGGCTTCATCTAGGATATAAGATTCCGAAGATACATTCCAATCAAAAACTTCAAATTGGTTTCTACTGCTTCTTTTTTTTACAAGGTCTTTGAGGAAAAGAAACATCCATGGATACATGTTGTGGAGAAGGAAGGGGTGGGCCTCATCCTACAGCACTGTTCCCACTGCATTCGCGTACGACATCTCTTATTCTCCTCATTGAAATGAAGATCTAGGAACAGGTTCAGGTACCGTGGGCGTAGGTAAACTAGAAGGAGAATCTTCCAGAAAGGTCTCAAGGGGAACATATATTTGCAGAGCTTTCCTGTGGGAGCAATTAAACTCGCCCATCAAGTCTCTTAGGCGTTTCTCGTTCCTGTATGCAGGGCATGTCCTACCTGAGGCCATATGATCTCCGGTACAGTTGATACATTTAAATGTTATATTCTCGCAATTAAAATTACCTCTTCCGCACTTTGGACATAAAACCTTCTATGGAGGGCAGTAACGGAATGAGTGTCCAAACCTCCAAAACTTCGTGCGCTGAGTTACTGGAAATACGTAAGGATCAATAGGTATCTTCATTCCATAGATATACACAGCTGCTGGTAGTTTAATATTTTAATCCCAGACGTATTGAGTCACTCACTTCCCATACTGTCCCTTCCTTGTACGTATGCTTCAAACGCTTCACAGATGTTATCTTGTACGAACTCGCTATGGCCTCTAACATGTCCTCTTCACACAATTCCAAGTTCACTTCCTTAATAAATCCGTAAGAAGTACTTACCTGTAACGGTTTTTGTCATCTGAATCCTAGTTCTTTTAGTGGTATGCAATTTATACATTCATCAGCACAGTCCAATGATTCGTATTGCAAAAGAACCTTGTAATTATAGATATATTTACTCTGCTAATAGTCATCATGTTGTGCGAGTTCAATAACTAGTGCGAATTGTTTAGGCAAGTATTGGTTACTGCTTAGGTCTGCATCTATTTTTTGTGTCCTCCTTTTTCCATTCCTCCCTATTAGTATCCATGGTTCTTCAGCATCTTCCTCTCGTTCCCTCTAACTTACACAAATAGGTACCGTAACAGTACCTTCGATCATATGACCTTGACTAAGTATGTCTTGTATGCCTTTTTTTTTTTTTGGTGACGCGGGGAAACGCATTTACGGGCCTTCACCGGCCCTGGGTGGGGTCCAGTGGTGTGTGGGACTCGCGGCACATGATAGTGCCGAATACCCACAAAAACCACCGCGAGTGCCATCAGTGCCGCCCTTGGTGAGGTGCCCCGGAACAATAATCATCAGGGCACCTCGACGGCTAGTCAGCCCCCTAAGGGACCGACTCCACCTCCACAGATGGGGGATACCCAGCACTACGTGACAACCCCACCGACTTTGGGACAGTGCAATGGGGTGAGGTTCCCATCCTCACCCCTTGCCCCGTGCGCAGAAGCGCCACCTCCTGTTACTCTTAGGTCCCCTCTTATTATAAGAGGGGTACCGAGAACGATTCCTCCTCCTGATCTTGAAGCCACTTGTTATAAGGGTGCAAAGATCCCCCTCGGTTCAATTGGCTTCGCCTGGGTTTACCCCAGGCTTCTAAGCCCCACCGCCACGACAAGACTTGAACCATGGTGGGGATGTCTTGTATGCCTGTCTCAGATTCTTCAGTGTTGTGTTCAACTAATATAACGTTCATCCTTTCATCTCCCTGAATGTT
The DNA here is from genome assembly GCA_017140195.1 of Eumaeus atala. Classification (NCBI taxonomy): domain Eukaryota; kingdom Metazoa; phylum Arthropoda; class Insecta; order Lepidoptera; family Lycaenidae; genus Eumaeus; species Eumaeus atala. The sequence goes on from JAFELO010001116.1 coordinate 581,310, forward strand.
ATCTTCCTTCATTATGAACAAGATTATGATGATTGAACAAGATGATTATGAAGAAGTCTCTCGTGCGAATGAAGCCTTATACTATAAAAAGACTATAAGTAATTCAGCTGCAATGGTACTCCATGACGTCTTATACCCTCGGTGGTCTAGTGGTTAATGGTTCATACGTTTATCCCAGTACTCCAAGTTTGTAGTTTACAATGACTTTTCGTATTTTATTTTCGGCAGTGCAAGTTTGAATCAAACCAATGACATTTTCTAACCTAATGATATATTTTTTTCTAAATTAACTCCTACACCTTCGAATGCTCTTATGGTGGAAGAAAATATAGTGAGGAAACCCGGATTCGTGTTTTCGAATTGTTTTCGAAACGTACTTTAGAAACGGGCCTGGTTTCCCGTGTGTGTTGCAGAGGTCAGATGGCAGTCGCTCGGTGTAATTGATCAGGTAGCTGACCCTGATATCATCTGTTACGGAAACGGAACGAAGAAGGGGAAGTAGTAGTATTTTACTTCTTATCTAAAACTTATTTGTATAAAAGTGCAATCTCAAGATATCTCGTATTAAACGGCTACAAGTTGTATTCGCTCTGGCCCCATGTTCTCGATCTAGACAACTATTTACATATTTGGTTCAAAGCTACAATTGATCTTGTGATATACTAGGAATATGACTGTTCCATTTTTATATTTGATACAAATATATCATCATCATTTAAAAAATGCCAAGATACGCAGTGAGCGTCTCAAAACCGGCCGCATAAAAGGTGTGCGCTTTTCAAATTATGCACTATAAAAAAAAATAATGCACGTAAGGTTGACTTCGCATAAAAGTATGTCTAAATTATGCACTCATTTCAAGTATAATTTGATTTGTATAAAGAACTTAAAATCTATTTATTCAACGACGTTTTAGAAAGATAAATGATGATGTATGAAATCGTGTAGTTTACACTTTTATAATTTAACAAATAAATCGCTATTTTACGTAACAAGACTCGTGTCGCATGAAAAGAATACGGACTACATCCCTGTAGAAGTATGTAGACTCCTACATCTTCGAACCCCCCACCCCACCCCATACATGATAGCTCAACGAGCTCTTCCAGGTCCCACGACAAAGCAAGACCAGCTTTAGCCTTCCTATCTATAGGAAGGAAGTCTGTTCCCCTATCGAGCACAATATCACACAAACCGTCGCCCGAGGTTTTTTATAGTAAACGATGAAACTGCACCGGACACTTTCGTCAGCAAAGAGCAGTAAACAAAACAGGCGAGCCCGGAAGATTCACTCGACTTAATTAAACTATTCAAATGGGAAGATCCACGGATGGGTGGTGCGGCATGCACTTCGGGATAAAAATCTATCTAATTAATTGCCTATGAATTCGTAATGTTGAGATGATGTAAAGTATTACGGAGTGAAAACACCTGAAAAGCAGACCAGTGCCCTATGTGGGCCGTATATGGGCCGTTTGAAGTAATAATAATATGTACTACACAAAGAAATTGTGTGTATAACGCACGCATTAAATCACGTAAGCCCATGCCTAATTCCGCATCTGAATGTATATCGAGACGCGCTGCATAATTAATTGGTTCAGATTAGTCGATCACACGAGCGGGTGGACATTAGGCTAATTGCTCATGCCCACTCGATCAGATGGATGTTGCATCTATCACCAGAGGAGGAAGCATATTCGGTGATGTGGATATTTATGGACCTCTGTGGTCACTTACTATAAAGAGAAATCGACTATAATCGGATAGCATCGGATAAGTTTATACAAACAGGAAACTATAAAATATCTTCATCTTTTTGATAGTATTTTTTTTAAGAAAAAGTGTTACAGATAGCAAAGAACAAATAAGGCCAATAATAGAATTCCCTTTATGACATCAGTAAGCGTAATTAGGTATATTATTGCGCTCGGACAAATGCGATTTGGCGATTAGGGTTTACGGGACTATTCTATTTACTTAATATCTAATCATCAAAACCTACTTATACGTTTGTTGTGCATTTCGTGCGGCATATTTATCCCTGTTTCCCATTGACTAAATTTCATTATACCTGTACTGTAACACAGTGTGTTGGGCGAGTGAGCTGGCGCATTTGCCCTACGATATAACCTTGGGTATGGTATAAACCCACAAGGATGAGGAAACTTGAGTGACGTTTAGGGTTAATGTTAAAGTAAACAGTGTTATGTTGCAGATACTGTTATACATCTAAGAAGAATGAACTGTGCGACATGTCGGTAGACGATATGTTATTGCACTTACAAATTCAGGGCAAAATATGTTTCCATTAAAAATATTGTTGTTAATTTCAGGGTGGATCAGGGTTTGTTATTGAATCATCGAGTCCAATTTAGTTGACAGGTTCAATTTATTTGAACATATTTTTAAATAATACAAATACAATTTCCTCTATACATTTTCTTACAGACTTGCGGTGAACAATTCGGAGCACATTATAATCACAACTCGGAGCACGTTATAATTTAATCGCAATTCATTTTCGCTTTTATACAATATTTGAATACATTTTTTTTGACATTGAGTATAGTGCCAGTGCGAATTACAAATTACATGCCAGTATGAATTCTTAATTCGAAATCAGATTGGGAATGAGGTTAGTTAGGTTGAGGTATGCTGTCACTTGATCAATTCTCAACAAATATCATACGAAAACACAAATCCAAAACATTGCCGCGTCGACTCAGAAGGTCTATTTTGATGTCAATCATTTACATTATAATTTGAAGGTTGCCGCTTTTTGTAGGTTATATGTTTTAGAAACTTTTTTGGATTTGTCCGAGATGGTCCCTATAAATGTTGTATACTGGTAGCTTAGTAGGCTTGCGTAGTCAAGTATACTGCGGAATTACTTACTTATCACTACGGGACCACATAACATCAGGGTTGTGGTATTTCTTATTTTGGCGATACCACAACAACTAAACTGAGTGGTTACCTTTCCGGATTTTTTTCTTACACTGTTGTGCATCTTCCTTAGATTTAAATTTATAATAGCTTGCCAAATATTTTATGTATATTTTTTCTATTTTTCATTCTTTTTATTTTTGTGCTATTTCCGTCTTATATATATTTTCTCATGTGTGCAATTGTGTTTTAGAACTTAAGTAGCTTTGTAGTAAGGAAATGTGTATATTTTTTTATTAATTGTCCCGATCTTACTTTTTTTTTACTTACTTACATATGCAAAGTATAGAGTCTTGATTGTTTCGATATTATTGGAACATTTACAAGCCTGAATTATAAATCCTAAATTTCTTAAAGTTTTTTGTGTAATCGTAAGAATGCAACTTGACAACATCATTTACCGACAAAATATACACCTAGGTCTCGAACAGTGCTAGCTCTTGCCACAGTATTACCGTTTAGTTCATATGAAAACTGTATTGGATATTCTTTGCGTGAAAATGTTATACATTGGCATTTTTTATGTTGACGCTTATATTATTTTGCTTATAGAATATGTAAATGGAATCTAGGTCTGACTGCAGTAAGTTACAGTCATTTAAGTAATTTATTTTTAATTCTACTCTTGATTCACGTGTTAGAAATAGGTTTTAATATCGTTTAGGAACGAATTATAGGAAAGTAGGCCCAAATGGAACCCTTGAGGAACGCCTGCGGGTATGTTTACAAAGTTCATCTTATAGCCGCCTATAATTACCGCTTGAGACCAATTGTTAGGTAAGATCTTAACAAGAATCTGTGTATTCCTAATCTTTGAAGTTTACTTACATGAATTATATGCTCGACACGATCAAATGCTTTTGGTTGGTGTAAAAGACATCAATATAACTGCTCTGTTCCATGTTAGGTAATATATAGTCTGAAAATTATGCAAGCTATCTAGATAAAATATTAGAAAAATTCTTTAAGGATTAGAGCATCCGAAATGCATTTCTTTAACATTTTATCTAGAATGTTAAGAATAGATATGCTTTTTTATTTCTCAATTTTACTTTTAGAATCCCTTTTATGAATAGGAACTATATGTGCTTTTTTCTTATATTAGGAAATATCCTTCCCTTCCTTCGGTATTGAAAATCAATTACTTATTGCTGTAGAGATATATATATATAGAGTAGGAGTCAGCCTTTTTTTGGTGACGAAGGGGAATGCTTATGAATGTTAGACAGCACGAGCAACTCACACACACACCCCTGACCCGGGACCGAACGGTCAATACCAAGACAAGCCTATATAGATCACTTACTGATTTTTCCTTTACGAAATCGAAACACAAAAATAATTAAATACGCCTCCAAAAGATCTGTCAAATGACAGCAATAACACCACGATCCCGGCACTCAACATACGTCTTGTACCGGAAAAACTGAGTCAGAACCAAAACCAACGTCCAACTTGGTCACCAAAGCCAAAAACACGTCTGTCTTAATCAAAAGAAAAGGCAAATGTGGTTTACTGTCTGTCTCATTTTCTCAATTTATCTCTTCGCAATGCGCATGCGATGTTATACTGAAAAATTCATTGTGCGTCATCTTCATTATAACGGACACTCCCAGTCGTAGGCCTGCATATGGCTACCCTCCTCTATACGTGTCATAACACCACGTTAGTTCGCAAGGAAATGCATTTACACAGTGTCACCGCAGGCTATTGTATCCCAGGACCTGTCACGTTCTTTTACATTTGCAGACAACGGAAATAGGTTTAATTTTGTTAAAGAAATAAAGTGTAATATATAGACAAAGATTCACTAGACAATTTCAAGTTCAATAGACAAATATTGGCCCATTAGGGGGGGGGGCGAAGGAGGCCAACGCAACGGCATAATAATTATGTAGAAGTTCATGGGCGTCGGTAGTCGTAACAAGGCTCTGCTTTCTCGTTTGCCCCCTATTATATAAAAAGAATGTTAAGAAATTCTCATCCATCTAGGAGCATAAAGTAACGTCCTACACTTTGTGAGTTAGAAAAAAACATATTTGCTTTAAGGCCCTTTGTTTACTTCTATCTTTAATACAATTACGAAAGTAAAACTTATATTCAAAAATCATTTCAAAAATATTATGTAAGTAGTGAAATACTAATAGGATATTTAAGTTACATTTTACACCTATATGTATCATACAAAATTTCTAAAATAAATATAATAAAGGATGCAATCCAGATCACCATTAGACCATAGAAACACGAACTCAAAATAGTCATATTCAAAGGTGCATATTTAGTTTTCGTGCGCGTCGAGTTGTATTTGAACACCCATCCAAAACTGCTTTGTCTGGACACTTTAGTTACCAAACCGACCTCCACAGACTGGGCTATAAGCCGCTTTATTTCTATTGCAGCCGGCCAACGTGGCCGCATGTGTATACAGGCCAAAGCATTGGCCACTCGCTCACCTATAATCTGCACCTCGTAATTATACAAACGGATCAACATATCATCTAAAACCAGCATAAATCTTCTTCCCTTGGACATTTGCTGCAAATAATTTTCAACTTGATCCAGTCTTATGTCTTCGTATCGCTTTTCGACCGACGTATTCTTGTAAAACTCCAAATAAGCGTCTGGTCCTCCAATACCCTCTGCGAAATCTAAATACGCGTTCACTGTTTCAGTTGGTGGTTCGAAAATGGAATGTCCCAAACCTTCTATCAGCGTACCCTGGTATGCGATTCTTATTAAGAATGAATACCAAACCCAAAGGATCAGCAGGCAATTAACTAGCCACGAGGCTGTACGAAACTTAACGACTTGCGTGAAAAATAAACCGTATAATCCAAAAGAAATGCTCCTTCTGTATTTGAATCCGGTGCATCTTCTTATGAGTTTGATCGAGGCAAAGAACACGAGAAACGACACCACGATTATGAAAGTATACATGTTGTAGAAAGGCAACAACACCTTAACCCACTGGTGGATTTCTCGTCTTTTAGGTATACACCAGGCTAGATCCAGGGTGTCGTACACGTAGGATGTCTGCGCAGACTCGTATCTGTTTATTGTCATCAGTATCGACGGCAACATAAGATCTGCTATGTTATGTATCAGATCACCAAACGATCCTGATGGCGTATCATTTATATACGAACCAGTTCCGCCATGATCGATAGAAACTACTATGTCCTGTGTGGCGTTAATGACACTAAGAACTAGCTTAATTATGTTTCCGTCGAATCCTCCGAGTTCCTGTATCGAATCATTCAAGTAAAAGAAACTAACGTACGGTATGAAGTGTAATGCCGTTATTCGAACTGGACAGCCGTAGAAATTTCTGAACTTTTTTGGAAACAAGTCTGTAGTGGTTTCCATTAAAGATGGATCCGAGTTACCGCAAAATCCATTGCTATAAGGAATATAAGTCGAGAGGTGTATTCCGCCACTGTTATCTGAACTTATTAGAATGAAATCACCTACATCGTTAGTAAATGCAACTTCAGTATATGCCTTTAAAGATTCCGTATTATTCTCTTCAAGGATTAATATCACTTGTATAGGATCAACAATTTTTACATTTATCTGCGTCATGAAATTCCCGAATTCTTCAGAATCTTTTGCGAATATCACTGTTTGTGCGAATAGTTTCGGTTTATGAAAATGTGTATAGTTCTTAAGCAGATTGATGGTAACGACTATACGTTGGTATTTTAACAGAAAACTTGTAACATAATCAATGCTTACACCACTCCAAATGATTGTTGTTAAATAATCCTGACTTAATGATCTACTAGCTATAGATACAGCCTCATTGATATATTCAGCAGTACTAGCAGACAATAAAATAAATGCGACACATGGAGAATAAAATCTCATTGTTCGAAATTCAATATTTGAAATACGTCCAATATCTTTCAGTTTGATGTTAATAAAATCCTGACCACGCAAATTACTTACAACAGTCTTGAATAATGTATATGCTTATATCAGTAATAATGCGCAGTACTTTTAGTCAACAGTAAATATCTAGATGGCATTTTAATGATAGTCAAAGTGGCGACTGCTTATATAGCAGCTCACTTTAATTAATGACTGATACCAATAGAGATTAGTGGTTAAACAGTAGGTAAGTTTATTTGCAATCGAATTATGTTGACGCTTTCAAAGTGTATTTATGTAATTAAAAATATAAGTGGGCAATATAACAGATGGAATTTTAGGAATAGGTAGTGCCATGCTGCTTAGGAGGAGGTAATGCCATGCATAGTGCTTGACACTACATCATCTTATGCAACGGAATTAGGCCGCACGACCGGGGAAGTACCTCTTACTCATCACGTTTCGTGTGGTTTTTGAGTAGCCGTTGGCCCATTGGGGGGGGGGGGGCAACGTATCGGCATAGTAATTATGTGGATGTTCATGGGCGTCGGTAGTCGTAAAAAAGCTCCGATTGCTCGTGTGCCGTCCTATATAAAAAGATGATAATTTTCTTAACTTAGTATGTATTATAATAAATAAAGTGTTACATACTTTGTAATGTGTAAGTAATGAGAGAGTTTCCTATGTACATAAACGATATTTTCGTTTTATTGGTTAAAAGGGATTATTGCCTAGCAATAAAACATAATATTAAAGCTTTATAAATACTCTAATATTCTAATATAATATATAAACTATATTCTATATTTATATTATTACTAGCTGACCCTGCAAACATTGTTTTGCCTGGTTGGGTGAACAACCGTTAGTGGTATGAAAAATAGATAGAACCTACTGAATATGCATATAAAATATGGTATAAATCGATAAAGTCATTTGGGGGATAAGTTAAACATTGTGACACGAGAATTCTATATATAAAATGTAAGAATTTTTTTTAGAATCCTTAATTTGATATAATCGACGCCAAAATTTTTTGTCTATTTTGGCATCGTACGTAGCACTGCTACGTTATATTATAT